>JASFDH010000426.1:0-24419 GCA_036937195.1 Nidularia pulvinata
GCTTCTACTTTACTTATTTGTATATAGAACTCTTTTTACTTTAGGTATTTAATATAGCGTCGTTCTCCTGCTACGTCATCGCTGAGAACTCTTTTTACTTTAGCGACTGCATCGCGCGTTGCACTCCTGGACCACGAGGTGGACGCGGACCTCTTCAAGGAAGAAGAGCTGCGCCATTCCTGCCGGTGTCCGAACATGTTGTTCCACGACCCCTGGTTTATCCGGCTCTGGACGCGGCAGGAGGAGCTGCATGCGATGACGCTCCACATCGTCCTGCTGCGTCCCGTACTCTGTGCACGCCTCACCACGACCACCTCTGAAAAGCAGAGATGGGTTGCAGAAGGAGACAACGTGCGGAGTGTGGTGGAGGGATTCGTCGACGACAAGCTCGGGTACCATGGCCTGTTGTCCGGGGATAGGGAGGAGCTGGAGTTCCGATTTTACTGCGACCTTGTTTACCGGCATCGACTGGAGGTCAGGCGATATCGCGGTGTCGTGGGCCCACATGTAGGCTACTCCCCTGTCACGGAAGCGTGGCGGGGCGGGCGCACTACAACCAAGGCAAGGGACTATGTGCTTGCTGTTTTCGCTGATGTCAAGGACTATAGACCGCCGCCGAATGCGAGGTATCTGACTTTCCGCGCCTTTGGTTGAAGATGCTTTCGCTCAGGTCGGCGCCTTCCGTCTACCACTGCGCGTCTTCCAAAAATCTCCAGAGGAATGGTGAGCACGGCGATAGGTATACTATCTAGCTCCAACGATAGTACGCATCTATGGATTCTTGAGGATCCAGAAAACATCACCGAAGCATTCGACTCATTCAGAGTCGCTGAGTCCGACGCAGATACTGACCACGGAGACGAAAACCAGCTTCTAGTAGCGTATCCCATCCCCTTCGAACCTCCACCTTAGCCGCGACTCTTTGCCTGACCTGGTGCGGCTCTGGGAGACAACGGCTGATACAATCAGCCACGCCGTATTTGCTGTCCCCTCCGGCCCATGCACTGGCACGTCTTTCGAAAGGTGGCCTGCTCAACCAGTACTTCTCACATCAGCTCATGCAGTCTGCAGTCATCCAGTACATATCGGAGTCTGATGCCAAAGCGCAACCAATGGCACCCTCAGTCATCGTCGACCTCGACCGCCTCGACGTGGATGGAGAAACGTTCTCTGCCCAGTTGGCGTGGTTCCTCATGTGCCTGATGTGCAGAACGACGACGCGCATGGCCTAGATGATGCTGCGCGAGTCGGAAGGCGAAGCGAAGCTGATTGATACGTCATACGGGAGGCTTGTTGCGTTAGTCAATAGAGATACCTTGGCTTCTGTCGAACAGGAGAATTTTGTGCTCGTCACTACCACTAAGCCATCGGCTTATGGAGGTCTCCAAATTGCCATGAAGATTCCGGAACAAGACGGCTATTATTTGGGATGCTGTGCCGGAAAGTATTTCAGCTTGATGATTGTGCTTGAGGGTTTTCAAGCCAGAAATACTTTCGAATCTCGAGCATGCTAAGTTCTTCGGCTTTTTATTCGAATTTATAATCTGAATCAAAAGAGCGTGTAGGGTTTCAACTTCGACCATCGTCGCAATTGTATTTTTAGGTTACAATGTACTCGTTCCAACTTCATGTGACCTCGGCTTCTCCAAATAATTCAACCAGGGTACGGGCAGGATCGTCGCCCGCATGCGCATGCCCGCACTAGCTGACTGATACCTCAGTACACGCTTCCGGTCCTGACGGCGCTGAGCGATGAAAATCCCTACAAAATGCAAAGTTTAACCCCCGTGGGAACGATCCTCGGTCCACTTCCATTCGCAAATTGATAATCATATTCAAAAATCAAATCCTTTTACGCCGCCACGCGTCGTGTGGATTAATCAGCGCAATACATACGATGCGTAAACCTGATTTGATTCGGACGCGGATGACGAAGATTCTCTCAATTATCGCGTGTGTGCATGGCGGAATTGGCCTGCGTGGAAAAGCGTAGAATCACAATGTGAAGCGCTAGCGCGTCCAGGGGTTTGGGAGATCGAGCGATATAAGTCTGGTGAGGCATTATCCTCCTACACATCGTTATTTCCTAGCAAGCCACTCTCCTTTACCACCACCACCTGCTACACACCATGGTCCTCAAGTTGCACGGCCACCCCATCTCGACCTGCACACGCTGCGTCGCCGTCGTCCTCCTCGAGAAGAAGGTCCCCTTCGAGTTCGTCCCCGTCGACTTCGCTAAGGGCGAGCACAAGTCGCCTGAGTACCTCGCGAAGCAGCCGTTTGGGCAGGTGCCGTATCTCGTACGTTCCCCCTTTCCTTTCAATTCCCTCTTCTCCCTACTGACTACGTGTCCTACCCATGCACAGGACGACGACGGCTTCATCTTTTACGAGAGCCGCGCCATCGCGCGCTACATCGCCACCAAGTACGCTTCCCAAGGCACGCCTCTCATCCCCTCCGAGCCGCACGCCAATGCACTCTTCGAGCAAGCCGCGAGCATTGAGACGAGCGACTTCGATTTCTACGCGGCAAAGGCGGTGTACGAGAAGGTGTTCAAGCCGTGAGTTCTCAGTTCTTTCTTCGTCTGGTGGTCTGTGTATCCGCTACGTGGATTCGTCTGTCGAATGGGTTACTGCTAGATAGGGTGCCATACTTCTGTCCAGGAATGGATTTGTGTTATTCTTGAGCACTCCTCATTTTTCTGGACTCACTCCTGCCTTTCAACTTTTTCTCCCTTCCCGCTTCTCACACAATCTCCTTGCGCACCTCGGACATGCTATGCATTGCTTTTTTTTGCACCCTCCACTATGGCAAGCATTCCACTCGACTCTCTATCCACCACATTCCTACCCCATTCCCACGTTCTCCACATAATTCTTCCCGAAAACTACTTGACCGCTATCTTCCGCATCTCAACTTCACCGACACAATTGACTGACACTCTACTGTAGGATGAAAGGCCTCGGCGAACCCGACCAAGCCGTTTTCGATGCGCTCATCGTGCAGCTCTCCGCAAAACTTGATGTGTACGATAAGATCCTTTCGAAGCAGAAGTACCTCGCGGGCAATGTAAGTCGCCTTTCTTCGTCCTCCAAGCTTCTTTTACCTCCTGGGCCGTTGTTTTGTCTTAGCTTATCTCCGTCGCCCATTCCGATGTATTACTATATTTATTACAGCTGGTATTCTTGTTTTATCCTTCCCTCCCTCCTTCGTACACACCCTTTCTTCCACACATTCGGTATTTTATTTTATCTGCTCCAATCTTTCCTCTTTCTACGTAACCCAACTCACATTCAATCTTCCACAGGAAATAACCCTCGCCGACCTCTTCCACCTTCCCTACGGCTCGATGCTCCCTATCGCAGGGAGCAACATTATCGAGACCAAGCCCAACGTCTCCCGGTGCGCATCCTCCTAACATTTATAGCTTGACATCCCTGCTTATGTCCGTCTTTTTTTTCCAGCTGGTTCAAGGAGCTCCAGGCACGACCGTCATGGCAAGCACTCAAGGAGCCCATTAAGAGTACCGCATGAAGCGCTTGATGCGTGGCTAACACTGGGATGTAAATGATATGTATACCATAGAGAGAATATAAAATAACTTCTGGCAAAGAAAATGCAAAAGCAGTGAAACCTTCCTCCTCATGAAGGTTAATATTTTCTGTGACCCATTCTGTGAGGTTTTTTGGATGCTTCTTCAATGAGAATGCATGCCGATTTGTCTTGATCAGGATCATGCTTCTACTTGCTCAAATTTTTATACCACATCTGGTATATTGCCTTTCTAAAGAATGCTGGTGTTGGATGGGTCTTCAAAATCTTGTCTCAAAGCTACTATATGAACTAGCATATGGGAGGAATATAATGGATAACAAAATTTTACCTTTGTTGGTGTTAAATTGATATTGTCTTTAACAAATGTCTCCATGTTAACAGGAACATCAATGTCCCAGTATGGAATATGATCTTCCTTATACTTTAGACTAACAAATGTAACAGGACTTCCACCTGTGACTATAATGTGAAGCCACTTATCACACTCAAAGGAATCCATGCAGTCCTTGTCATGCTCTTTTGCTTCTTGTTTTCCCTTCTTTAGTTTGTGTTACCTTGTTTTAATCTGGGAACAGTGGTACATGAAATATGATGATGGAGATTTCTGATGGTTGAATATACTATGGTAACTAAATTCACATTAAATAATAGCTTCTGGTGAGATACAAAACTAATAAAGCAGACATGCACAAAACAGTGATGCAAAAATTCCCAAATGTGTATTGAAAATGCATCTGCTATCTCCTTGGAGTTGGTATTGTCTATTTCTGATATATTACTTGTGTCATGATTTGTTTTTTTTCTTTTTCAGTATCTTATCTTATCATAACACACAAGCCTTAGACCCATGCCTCCAGCCTGTGTGAAAGTCACTCTGCTCCTAACACTTTGCAGGCTTTTGGCATGGGTCACAGCTTGCCAGGGGCAAGCCCCCTGGATCCCCTGGTATGCAATGCTTAATCCCAGTTCTGCAGTGCAACTCTTAATCTGTGTTCTAAGATCCTCTTGCTGCATCCTAGTGCTGGTGGTTTTGCTATCTCCCAGTGTATGATATATTCCCTATGTTATTAGTCTTTATCTTTCAAAATAATATTTGTATATCATAACACATGGAATGTGTGTAAATAAATTATATCTACAATTTCAAGGGATTACAGAATTTAATTGAAACCTTCAAGACCCCAAACCCCTGACTTGATCCTAGTTCTTCAATTTTATGCTTAATTTGAGTTTCCTGCAGGCTTGTGCATTCTACAACATGCTATATGGTAAATGAAAGAAACAATATATTAATCTATGAGAACATCTTGATATACAATATTTTGTGCTATTGGTGCTAATGATCCTTCTTTAAATATAGGCTTGATACACAGGCTTGATATACAGCATGATAAAGCTACATACAACTGTCCATGAGTAAAAACTGCAGTCCAGAGATCCAATCCCACATGCTTGACAGATTGACCTTGAGATTTATTGATTGTCATGGCAAATGCCAATCAAACTGGGAATTGCCTATGCCTTAGTTGAAATGGTAGTTCACCATTGGATGGTGTGATTGTAATCTGAGGAATGAAAGCAGTTTTTCCAGCATGCTCCCCTCCAAGAATGCGCACTTCTAATACACGTGATGATATGCATGTTAAAATTGCTCGAGTGCCATTGCATAAACCTTGTGAAGGATCAATGTTTCGCAAGATCATAATTGGAACCCCAATCTTAAGTTTCAGTTTTGCCAATGGCAGCCCAGACAGATTTATTGTAGTCAGATATTCCACAGGATACTGAACATCTCCATCAACACCACCTTCTGTGACCACAGAGTCTGCTGAGTTAAATTTGTGTTCTTGTCCAGGAATGTGACTGAGAATCTTTGCATTGAGATCATCAACATCATCATTGCATGAGCTGAGGATTGTGCGATCAAGAAAATATTGATCATTGTTCTCTGTGGGATTGAGTGTTGTGAGCCCAGGATATAAATTTCCAATAAGAGAGTCTACTGTGTTTCCACAACTCATAGAATCTGGCAGTTGAATAGAACCATCTGGACCTGTTTGTCTTCCATGCCCAACATCCAGTAGCCATTGTGCAAAATGTCTCTCCTCATTGGTACTGTTGTTAAGCTGCATATTCTCTTTGAGAGTTAAGATCTGAACATGTGGCCATATTTTGATAGATTTCTGAATGCACTGCCCAACAATTTGCTCACGACCTCCTTTGGGTACCACTGGAAGGATTTGTTGAAAGTCTCCTCCAAAAACAACAGTGACTCCACCAAATGGACGTTGATCATCTCTGATGTCCTGTAAAGAAAGATCAACAGCTTCCTGACAAAATCGATCTTGCATAGGAACTTCATCCCAGATGATTAGATCCACATGTAAAATTAGCTCAGCCAATAGAGTTCCTTTCTTGATTCCACAACTCTTGCCATCAAATATGACAATTGGAATTTTAAAAGTAGAATGTGATGTTCTGCCACCTATAAGCAGCAATGCAGCAATACCTGATGAAGCTACACAGAGAACTAATTTGGCTTCACCACGAAGGAAGTAGCATATGGTGTTATAACAAAATGTCTTTCCAGTTCCAGCAGGGCCATGGAGGAAAAATAACTGAGGCTGATTGTTCATAACTGCATTGATAATAAGGTCAAATGCATGTCTCTGCTCTGCATTCAGCAAGGGAATCAGATCATTTGCCTTTTGTCTCTGTTCAGCACGATCATATGCTAACTGCTCTGCAATTAAATGATTTTCATTTATTTGGTCCCAGACAGGAGTTGGCTCAGGCATGGGAGGAAAATCTTTTAATGATTTGCCAGATTGCTTAAGAGCTTTGTTAATAAGATAAAGGCCATAGTCATAGATTTGTTCTTCAGTTGGATTTTCAATACCCTTTTGAATAAGCTGAACATGTAGATCATCACATATATGTATTTTGAAGTTGTTCCAGAGTACATCAGGCTCTGATGGTATACAGTCTTTCAATATTGTTACAAACAGAGAGCACAATTGATAGCCAGTTTGCATGACAGCAGCCTCTTGCAGACATTGTCTCTACTCACCCTCATCCTCCAAGATTCCTCTTGCTCTGCATGCAGATTTGAAAGTTGGATGTTCAATTCCATCTACTGTTTGCAGAGATGCAAATGATGTAGGACCTTTGACAACTGTTAGAAGAGTGCAAAGATAGAACTGTTCTCCAGAAGAAGGATGAGCAAAGAACATTCTCCCAATAGCAAATCCCCTTTTCCTGACTTTCCATTCATGCTTTTTCAAATCCCAAATATATTTCTGAGGAAACTCTTGATATAGTAGACCATGTACATGGTGTTGCTGTGGGCCAATCATAGGATTCTCTTGTTCAGTGCATGACTGAACACATGAGCAGAGATCAACATCAGGATCTCCAAGCGGCACATGACTCATGGGCAAGCAATGCCACTATGGGATCGTGGTGCCTCTATTATTAGTCATCTGCTGACTAAAAAGGGTCCTTACTGACTAATACTGACTAATAAACTCAGGGACAAAAAGGCCATTCTCTTTTCATATATAGGACAAGCCTTAGACCTGTGCTTATGGCCTGCACAAAGGTTGCTCCACTCCCAACACTGGCAGGCCTCCAGCATGGGTCATGGCTTGTTCCCGAATCCCAGGGCATTGGCTTTGCCTCTGCCACCCATTTCCATCATTAGTAACTTGCTGACTAAAAAGGGTCCTTACTGACTAAGACATTCAGGGACAAAAGGCCATTCTCTTTTCATGTATAGGATGTTGGGTGCAGATCAATTCCCTGCTCCTGACATCACAATGTTTGTCTGTGGAGAGCTGCCTGTTGTTGAGAGCAGCTTCCTCCACTCCTTTTTACACAGACTATTCTATACTTACAATATAACACTTCATATTACTGTTCCTCTAAAACCTCAAGATCAAATTATATTGTCACACACACACTCCTTGACACCATGGCACAGTACATCTAGCAAGACCCTCACCTTGAGGTCTCCCCTGATTTTTTGACCAAACATTACAAACCAATGCAAGTCCTCATGAGAAACACCAGCACAACAAATGAGGATGCAATTCTCATGCTCACCCAAGCATGGACACAGGAGAATGCCATGAGGCAAGAGGCATGGACCAGGCAAATCAAGGTAGAACAAGAAGAATCAGAAGCAGCAAAATGACAGTCAAGGGAAGCAGAAGAGCAGCAGCAGCTACAGGAGTGATCAATTGATCTGAGAGGGAGAAGAAAATTTGTACCAAGCTACCAGATTTCAATCACAACCTGTCAGTTGACAGCTCCATTACCCTTCAACCATCCCCCTATGCTATAAACAAGGTCTCCAACTTTGAGTACTCAGAGTTATGGTACTTCACACAGGAAGGCTGTGCTGATGCCATGATCACCTATCACACAGAAGCCGATAACACCTTCAGCATTAGTCAAGTAGGTGATCTTGTTGCTCTATGCCCTGTAGTATCAGTTCAAGCTTTAAGGCATGGTGCAGGATGCAGATCTCTCATGGGACCAGTTCACATATGCAAACTGGTTGTTCATCAAGCATATTCTCAGCACAGGGTGGCCAGAGGCACATACAAAGGCTCTGCTCCAGTTCTTTGTCAATCTTGAGGGCAGCACTTATCTGGACCATATACATGGCAAAAAAATTATCCTCACCTACCAGCCTGCACAAGGTGCAGCTGGATGGATGCTATGAAGGAAGGCAATGGTCCCATCTTTAACATTGCAATCATCAATACCAATTTGATGGAAACAGTTCAGAGTGAGCTGTGGAGCAATATCAATGCAGAATCTCAGCATCTGGTCAGTTCAGTTTTTATTCTTCTGTTGTCCTCTTGAGCTAACATTCTCCCTCCTCACCCCCTTATCTCTGCCTTGCTCCAATCCTCATCTACATGCTCCTGCTACACCACCACTTGCCACATGTTACATTCATGCCACATGTCAATTACATCATGTCCTGTACCTGCTGCATAGGCTCAAAATCACACATGAGCAATAACTATTTACATGACTACACAACACTAGATAGCAGCTGCACTAGAAGACCTTAAGCTTCATCAGCAGCTGAGTGTTCAACCAAACAGAACTGGACAGCCAGGGAGACATCTCACCCTTATGGTGGACGTTCTCAAGATCACTCCTGATCCCACCCACCCACTAATGGTTGTGGTCATGATGTGAGGCATAGAAAGAGGTCTTGCTTCTCTGCAATATTCAGATGTTACACCTCCACAGCATCACACAGTGACACAGTGTTTTTTCCATCTGGCACAGGCTCCAACAGTCCCTCAGCCTGTGCCATATGCCATGGGCATCACTGGAGGTCTTTACCATCCCCCCCCCATTCCAGTTGGATGCCAATGGACTTCTACAAATCTGGGTGGACTTCATTGGAGTCAAACTGGATTTTATTGGATCATAGTTGGGTGCATTCTCACTGTAATCCAGCTGGTTAGTCCAGCTAGACTCCAATTAGAGTCTAATGAAGTCCAACTGTCCAGCTGGACTATTGGAATCCCAAAGGATTTTACCATGTTTGGACATAGCAGAGTCCAATGGACTCCATAGAGTCCCATCTATACAATATAATATAGGACTCTATTTACTCCAATTGAGCACCAGTAATTGATAGAACTAGTGTACTCATTAATTGTTAATTAATATTTAAAAAAAGCACAGCAGCTGGAATTGAACTCAAGGCCACTAATATATTATATAATTAGCATGTAGATCACCACACTAACCACTTGACTATTATGCCATTATAAATATTTAATCTATATAACTTATATCATGTATCAGGAACCCCAGTATCTAAATAAGGCATCTAAATAATTTCAGCATCTAAACATTGCTGGGTGCTGAGCCATGCAGCTATCATGTGACATGTTTGTTTACCTGCTCCCACACTTTTATTCCTCACCACTGCTACACACCATCCCTCATCCTTGCATGATTGTGGTCACTCATGCTGCTGCCAACAATGACAGCAACAATGACAGGAACAACAATAACAACTGCAACAACAACAAGTGACACAAGGGCTGGAGAACAAAGAGGAAGGCAACAGGGCCCAAGGTGCATAGCAACACACTATGTAGCCCCTAAAGCCACTAGCCTCCTCCCATCCACAGCACCAGCAATGGTGGCAGCCATCCCCAAAAGTGTCCCCACCTGCAACCATCTCACCTACAGTGAAATCATCCCCACAGCCCTGAAATGGCCTCCACCACCCAACACCATATGCAAAACTGCTTGCCCACTGCAAAATTGCCTGCCCACCACAAAACTGTTCTTTGGCCACTGGGTGAACCTCCCACCACCATGAAACCATGCTGCCTGCTGTGAAACTGCCCCACCCCTTAAGAAATCACTGCCCACCACCACAAAATTGCCCTGCCCACTGCAAAACTGCTCCCTGCCCACTGCAAAACTGCTTCCTGCCCACCACAAAATTACCCCCCACCACTGCAAAATAGCCCCCACCCACTACAAAACCATCCCACCCACCACAAAATGCTCCCTGCCTACCACAAAACTGACCCCTGCCCACCACAAAACTGCCCCCCACCCACTACAAAACTGCTCCCCATGAAACTGCCCACTACCCACCTTCAAACCATGTCCTGCCCACCATGAAACTGTCCCACCCACCATGAAACTCTCCCCACCCACCATGAAACTCTCCCCACCCACCATGATTTTATAATAATTATGTTGATTTTATGCTACTTTTCTTGATTTTATATGAATTATGTTGATTTTATGCTAATTTTCTTGATTTTATAATAATTATTCTGAATTTATATGACTTTTCAGACATTGCTCCAGTTAGACTCTAATTGGTGTGTACTATGTTCTAGACTCCATTGGAATCCAGTTAGTCCAGTCAGAATCCATTGGAGTTCATTGGAGTCTAGCCAGTTCAGTCAGAGTCCAATGGAGTCCAATGGAGTCTAGCAGAGTTTAGTAGGAGTGGGTGGGGAATGGTAAAGTATTGCATCTATAGTAGAAAATTATAGCAAATAAAGACATAAAAAGTGAACCAGGATAGAGACCACTTACCTCCTATACCATCAATGTATGCAAGGAGCCATGTCAATAAACTTAGAGAGCTAAATGTAAATAATAGGAAAAGAAAACTAACCAACTACTAATAGTTAAAGACAGAAGAAAGTGGGAAATGTCAAAGGAGATTGCTTACAATCTGCACAAGATATCCCATTGGGGGCAGAGGAGATAATTGATATTGAGAAACTTATAGAGCCAATTCTGAAGTCCCAATGAAAGGAACTCACCTGCTACATGGGATATTCAGGCATGAATTAATGGTGAGCAAGTTGAAGAGCCAAATTAGAAGTCCTAATGAAGGGAACTCACATTCTACATAATATATTCAGGCATGAATTAGTGTTGAGTAAGCTGCAGAGTCAATTTAGAAGTTCCATTGAAGGGAACTTACATTCTATATGAGATATTCAAGCATGAATTGGTGGTGAGCAAGTTGCAGAGCCAATTCAGAAGTCCCAATGAAGGGAACTCACATTCTACATGCAATATTCAGGGATGCATTGGTGGTGAGCAAGTAGCAGAGCCAGTAAAGAGAACTCACCTGCTATATGAGATATTCAGGCATGAATTAGTGGTGAGCAAGTTGCAGAGCCAATTAAGTCCCAATGAAGGGAACTCACAAGCTACATGAGATATTCATGAATGAATTAGGGTGAGATAGTTGCAGAGTTAATTCAGAAGTCCCAATGAAGGGAACTCACATCCTACATGAGATATTCAGGCATGAGTTGATAGTGAGAAAGTCACAGAGCTAATTCAAAAGTACCAATGAAAGGAACTCACCTGCTACATGAGATATTGATGCATGAATTAGTGATGAGCAAGTTGCAGAGCCAATTCAGAAGTCCCAATGAAGGGAACTCACAAGCTACACAAGATATTCAGACATGAATTGATTGTGAGCAAGCTCCAGAGCCAATTCACAAGTTCCAATGAAGGAATCTCACAAGCTACATGTGATATTTAGGCATCAATTAGTGGAGCAATTTCCAGAGACAATTCATAAGCTCTAATGAAGGGAACTAACCTATGAAAATGCTTTCCAAGCAGCATTAGCAAATGGCTATCCAGATATTGCCAAGATGCTGCTAGAGAAGAGAGCAGATTCCCATCAACAGAGGATCATGTAGAAATTACCAATCTGTTGCTGGAAAAACTATAGCTTGTTTCAGCTCTTCATGAATGATATGAACATCTTTTCATCCCATATTATGTTTAGTTTCATGCTATATACACTACCTAATTCTTCTTGTCATCCATAATATTATTTTTCAATTTTTATATACATTTATAATATCTTGATATGTCCTGTCCCAGTCATGTTAGCCACTCACAATCTCTTGACTGCTTACAATCAATCCCAACACTCTCCCAACATTCTCCCAACACTCTGCCTTATCTCTGGTTTACTCAGGTTAACTCCAATTTATTTCCGTTTTGTGATTACTATATTTCAGCCACAGACACTAGCCTTTTAATAGTACATCCTTTGCATTAATATTTAGTTTCATATCCCCTAGTCATTGTCATATGCCCTCTTTTATTTCATCCACTTGCTTCTCCATTTTACTCAGTATCTTTTAGTACTTTACAGTATTACTCTGAGAAGCTATATTTCTTAGTATTTAAGTACCTCAATTTGTTAATTAATATTACTACTATCCTTTACCTATTGGCTAAGCTACCTCTGAGTGCTCTTAATCATCCTCACTAGTCAAATATCTTCTCAACATCATTATTTGTTCTCAATGAGATCTCTGGTTTCTGAATATTCTCCTGACTGATCTGCAGTCAGGAAGTTGAGTATCACATGCCTTTACCTCTAAACTAGTCCACTTATCATCACCTGTAAATTGGACATTAGGAACAAAGGGGGTGCAGCACATAAGCTGAAGCTGCCATCCACTTTTGACCTCTATCCTCTGATAGTGCTCAAATGTGTTGCTAAAGATATTTCCAGGTCTCTGATTATCACCTCTGCTCCTAACATGCTACTATCTGCCCAGGAACTCTAGGTTATATCTGGAAACAAGTTTGTGACATGATAGATAAAAGCTTTGCTTCATTGATGTATGTTGTGATTGATGTTTCTGCCTCATACTGCTTGTTTTTAGCAATACATAATAGAAAATTTGTAGCCTGAGTTGTTCATTGTTTGTAACTGAAAATAGCATCTATGAGGAATAGTCAGCAGTTCTATATGGTACTCAGAGAGTCCCTGGTGCATACTATGTTCATACATAGGATATTCAGGAGGCCAACACAGTAAATAAAGTTATATAAGAATGGATATAGCACATAGGAAGGACACAGGATTGAAATAATCCATAGCAGATATTTGAGGCAGTGATTATAAACTACATCCATCTGCATGATAGTTATTTTCTAAGCTATTGGTATAAAAGATAGGACTTGGATACAATGTGCATGCAACCCATCATACATGGATACAGTCATAAAAACATTCATTCTATGGGGCCAGATGATCAATAATCAATTCACCAAGCATCATGAGTCACAAGTGCACTATTCTTCCTACTTGAGCTTCATGATTCACTCTGCATGTAGTTGTTGTCTGAGAGCCATCCCTGGCCATGCTTACCTACTATTTCTACCTAAACAAGAACCACCAGTACTGTTTCTGAAAATCTTACAGCAAGAATCTCCATTTCTAATGGATCCTATTAATAACATGACCCATAATAAGATCCCACTTCCTTGCCTACCAACATGCCCTTTTTTGCTGTAAGTGCACTGGCTTCTGGAAGATGCACTGTATTTCTCAGAACTGCAATTTCCAATGAGAATCCTGAGTATCATCAGCCTCACAGCAGTGCAACTTCAAAATTGATTAATTGAACCAAGTAACTGTGGACTACTACACTAAACATAGCTCACAATATCAGCCAACAGCACTCCATTCATTCACAGATATGTTGCATGCTGAAGTTGTACTGCCTTCATGGGAGCTTTAAGTCTATAGCAATGAACTTCTGCCATGGGAGGAGGAGATCCTTACACCCCCCCCCCCTCCATGAGTTCCATAGAGAATCCATCTGGAATCCATGGAATCTCAGGAATTTCCATAGAATTCCAAGGTCTTTATACTGAGCCACATATCTAGGAGGAATCCACATAGACTCCACATACATTACATGGAGTATACATGGAGTGTGTATGAAGCTCAGGTGGAGTAAGCAACCATATTCTTATATTAGTGTATATAGACTCCATGTTTACTCCATATAGACACTTTAAGTCTACATTAATGCTCCAACCATACTATCTACTTACACTATATATACAGTTTATACTGTATATGTATTTGTATATATGTAGGGCCTTCTCACAACATCATGGTCCAGAGTAAATATAGAGTATACTATATGGTTATACAGTAAGAATGTTTTAGGGTTAGGGCTCAGTGTAGAAGTTCAATCAAGGCACAATTTCAGGGGATTCCATAAACTGTATAGTTTATTCAGCCAATAAGAGAGCAGTGGCAATTATAGGCCTTGAAATTGGAGGCACCCACATCAACTGAACACCCATCTGCTGACCTTCATGTATCTGGAACTTGTACCATACACTGCAATATATTTTTCTTCCCTTTGCTATTGCTTATATTTAAACTGGGCTCTCTCTGTACTAATAAGTTCTGTCATATCCCTGTACAATGCAGCACTTGCCATCTCCAGACAGTTCAGAATTAATCCCAATGCTCTCCTAACTCTCCACTCATCTCTGGGTTTACTCAGGTTCACTCAGGTCTATTTCCATTTCCAAGCTTATTATGCTTCAGCCATAGACACTATCCTTTTAATAGTGTTTCTTCTGCAATAAAATTCAGCTCATACAGACTTTTGGTGGTCCTTCACACACATGATTGTATTTCCGGCACAATAATGAAAAACAATGAAATTAATTATTCTGAAGAGAGAGAAATGTTTTTTGTGTTCCTACAAATTGACATATATAAAAATTATAAAAGAATGAAGAGATTAAAGTATTAAATTTTGTTGAATGGCAAAGAGGCCCAAAAAACAGTAACTTCATTGATTTTGATTAAATGGCTATTGCATGCCATGACAATTTTTGTTTAAATGGGAAATGTTTAAACAGCTTATTAGTGTAATGATTTAAATTTATTAATGAAGTACAGACATTTCTGATGTATCCACTATCTATCCACTATCTATCTACAACACAAGCTCTTATTTAAATGGTGTTTAAAAACATTTAAGCAATGTTTAAGCATAGTTAAATAATTATAACTGTTCTACTCATGACAATTGGATATTCTATTGTCTGAAATTTTGCTAAGTCCAACAAGACAGGTTTCTCATATGTTGCTCATGCCTTTGCTTAAACAGTTTAAATGGGAATCAATACCACAGAAAACAATTATGCATTAATTGTTTCATTGACAAAGTTATGTAAGCTTTACTTTACTTGTCAAGCTTATTTATTCTGTGAAAATTGTGCACAAGTTAATTTTGTCAGGGAAAAGTAAGTGTCATAATATAATTTGTTAAGTATCTTGTAATGCTTCCATGGCTCAGTGGATAATCTTATGTTTGGTGCTTTATCATTTTTGCAAGGTCTTAGGTTTGATTCTTGCCATTAGCCTTCTGTGAAATATAACCAAGTGTTTAAACATTGTTTAAACATATTTAAATACATTTAAACATCCTGTGTAGACACCCATCTACTTCCATTCATGCTCTTCATAGTAGCACTTTAGTGTTTAAACATTGTCTGTTTAAACAAAAAGTGTCATCAAGTACAAGAATGTTTAATCAAAATCAATGAAATGTCTCCAAAAAATGACCAAAATTACTCCTTCACACACCTGTGACTGGTGTTACTGATGCATTCTCATGGTGCACCCACTACTCATCCTCATTGCTCTCATCATCTTCACCATTGCTCTCATTGTTTTCATCACCATCTGGCTCCTTCTCCTCCCCAACTTTCAATGGCTTTGGCTTCAGACCACACTTTGGCTTTCTTGACAAGTCCTTTTGTGAGTCCCAGCCTCCAGCAGCTCTGTACAACACACCTTCCACTCCTCCACTGCCTTTGCATGTTCTGCTTACATCTCCTTCCATATTGCCTCTATCCTCTAAATAGAAGCTTGGAAGAAAAGAAGAAGCAGGTTGGATGAGAGCAGTGGGTGGGAAAGGGACAAGTTTGGTGAGAGGGAGTCCAACACAGCTTATTGATGTCACACTTTTGGACCTTCATGTGCCCTCCCTTGATTCCTCCTCTAATTCCTACCCAATTCACTTAATTCTTGGGTTAAATTGTAGGCCTAGATCTCCTCAGTACATTAGAATTTATTTAGATTGCATATCTTCTCTTTTGGCTGAGAAATTTGCAACATAAATTGTTCACATCAAGGTGATCTTATTGATTTTGCCATAATGGCTGATGTATCTTGATCATAAATTGGTATAAAATTATGAAACTTGGTACAAAAATGTATTTAATAGGCTAGAATAATCATGCCAAATATCTAAGGGATTGGCCAAGAACTGATGAAGAAATTTGGCAGTGTGCAAAGGAGTGATGGTGTGCAAAGGACTGCCAAAAGACTGTACTCCTTAGTTTTTGTCATATGCACTCTTTCTTTTGACCCACTTACTTCTCCACCTTACTAATATGATTGAAATACTTTGTGTTATCACTCTGGGTACTCATATTCTTCAGTATTAAGTACCTCAAATGTACCATAGAACTTCAGTTTGTTAATTATTTAATATCTCTACTATCCTCTCTTCTAGTGGATAAGCTACCTCTGATACTCTCAGTCATCTCCACTTGCCTAAACTTCTCCTTGTTGTCATCATGCTCAACAAGATCTCTAGTCAGGAATTTGAGTAATAATCACCCTCACCTCTGAATCAGTCCACTAATTATCATCTGTAAATTGGACATTAGGAACAAAGGAGGTGCAGCACATAAGCTGAAGCCATCATCCATTCTGACCCCCTATCTTTGGTAGTGCTTGAACACATTTCTAGAGATATCTCCAGAGTCTCTGGTTATTCTCCCTGACCCTACCATGTTTCTATCTACCCAGAAATTCTAGGCTATATCTGGAAACATGTTTGTGATAGGGATATACTACTAAAAGACTAGTGTCTGTGGTTGAACATAGTAATCACAGAATGGAAATAAAACTGGAGTAGACCTGAGTAAACCAAAGACAAGGTAGAGAGTCAGGAGAGTATCAGGATTGATTGTAAAAAGTCCAGAGGTTGTAAACAGTTAACATAACTGGGATATGACAAATACTTATATTCAAGTAGCTCAGTTCTATACTCTAGTCTCCAATCCAAATATCAACTAAGATCCCATCTAGTCCTTTGACTAAGTTCTAAGTCCCATTCACTTTCTGAATTTCTGATCCCCTTCCAATTTGTCAAGACCTGAACACAGCCAGACAAGTAGGCAGTACTGCCAAAAAGTGAGTCCTATGATACCTAGAGACACTAGACAATGTAGGACATTGGCTTCAGCTTATGTGCTGTGCCACCCACTATCCTAGTCCTGTATTTAGAGTAGGAGATAATAAGAGCAGAGATAAGAATGAACAACAAGAGCTCAGCTCATCAGAGAGAAACAATGGGTTGGCTGACAATCAGCTGAAGATTGGCCAGAGTGGCCAAAGTATTAGACAAGGGATTGAGAGAGTATAAGGATTGTATCAAGCCAGGAAGTGGATTGACAATACAATTAACAAACTCAAGAATTACAGTCTGAATACTACTGCTTATATACTACTCCTGTAGATAAGCTGTTAAATACTAGTCCAATTTGAACATATGAAGCATGTGGAAGTAGAGGTCAGATTATAACTAATATGTGGCAAGAGGGTCAGCTGAACAGAGGACATATGAATACTAACTGAAAGGCTTTGTGGGGATGAAAGATAAGAACTTGAATGAAACTAGCAGAGAATGAAGACTAGTGGAGAATGAAGACTAGATATGGAATATCTGAAATGTGTTGTTGGCCATGGTGTGGCCAATGCAGCCGAAGCTCAGCTGCAAGGACTTGGAATTTATGGTGAATTGGGGTGTGACAGGATGGTGACAAGTGACAGCTGGAACAGGATATGACACAATTTCCCTTCTAGTTGACTTATGTTGACTAGTCTTCCTTGCTCTCAACACTAGACTTGGACTCTAGCTGTCAATCCCTCCTAGTCATCTCTGACAACTTCCAACCCCACAGTACTTTTTTCCAATGTGTGGACCACATTTAAGTTAGAACCCACAAGAACTGGAAGGGCACAGCACATAAGCTGAAGCCAACAGTTCTTCACCTTAGCATTATGATCAGAAATCCTTCTGATGTTATTTCTGACATTTTCTGACATAGCACTATTGTAGCCTACAACTTCTAGTTCCTAATTACCTTTGGGAACAAAACTTGACAGTGTAGAGTGGTATTTATACATCATCTGTACTGAGAACACCAGTCTTGACTCAGAGCTGGTTGTTTCTCCACTAGCAATACAGTGCTTATACTTCTTCCTTTTCCTTCTATTCTCTCTATGTGATTAGATGGCCTTGGCATTGCACTATTGAGTGTATTGTTTGTGTGTCTGACTTCAAAGAAACATTAAATCCTGCTTAACACACAGCCTCTTTCCACCCTCTGACTATTTAGACTACACACTTTACTTCACATTCATCTACAATAAATCATCTTATGAGCATAGCAACTGTGCATCATGAAAGGGAGGAGATGGCAACAGCATCTGTAGCTAATCTGTGGATTTACCCATGGTTAGGGTCACTACTCCAGAGCCATACCATGGCTGACTTCCTGTGCAGTGCCATAGCTGTGGGTAGTGCTGTCATGGCTCTATTTTGGTAGTTCAAATTTGGCAAGTGCATCATTTTGTGGAGCCACGGTCACACAAGGAAAATCAGCTACCCTGTGGCTCTCTGGCTGTCTAAGTTGTTTGTTAAATCTCCCGAGAACAAATATCAGCTGGATACTCCCAAAAGTTGTACGACAGACTATGCACTGGCAAAGCGAACTTCCGCCACCACCACTGCAGACTCATCTATTCGACACTTTAGTCGGACAGCATGTCTATTACAGCTACAGCGCCTCGCCCGTACTATATACTAGCCTATCAATTTATACAAATTCACAACAAGCAGAAGTCTACAAATAGCAACTTCCTCCAGGATCGACGATGATTCCTTAACGGTCGACGATGATTCACTGCTCCTCAGACTTCTGATGCGTCGACATTTCAAGGTCCTTGTCGGATCTCAAGTGACTACGGCCATCACACCTTACTCATTTCACTGCATCAGACCCACAGCCATCCAGCGGGTGCCTTCATATACGAGTCTTGAAACCTGGGAGGACACATTATTCCTTAGGTGAAAGAGATACCTCAAGAACCTACTATGAATCCAGCGAACATGCATTTTTTGACGGAACCATTATATGCACTTACATATCTTCACTCTTTGGTGTATCTGACGCTGTCTACCCAGTGAATGCATAGTTATTTGGGAGTAGGCCAACACTGTGAAGCCCACTATGAACCGATGCAGGGCAATGTCGTGACATCCGTGATACACCATGAAACGTAAACTAGTTACCATCTATCAGTAGAGTCAACACTGGAGAGTGGGTGCTGTCACGGTTTACGGCAATAACACTGCATTCACTTTTTCGTCATCGCAAAACCACATCGAGAATGTGAACCCTTATGGAGAAATCAATCCTTCGACCCCGCATGATCACTGCGTGATCGCATTCACGAGGCGCTGAAATGCCTATAGTTGGTACAAATTTCCTATTCGTTCTCGTCATTTTCGGTTGGCTGCAGTTAATATTAATTCACTAGCTTGTGATGATTTCTAAACTCTACATTCTATCTATCAAGGCTCGACTCTTCATCTGATGAGATTAGCGACCGAGCGTTAACATGTTTTCAATATAAGATGTGTCGCTTCACTACACTACAATGTTCATCGGTCATGTCTCGAACAGCCAGTATTCGAATCCTCGCAATAATTGCGTCCGCAATGTTCGGGCTACTAACAGCACAAGTCTTTTCATACTACCGCACTTTCCCAAAGGACAGGCTTATGATGAAAGTGACGGTACGGCGCAGAATCTATCTGCATGCCAAGTTTCCTAACCATCGTTTTTCTGAGTTAGGTTGGTATGACATGGTGTGGAAAATACCTTCTGAACGACGAACCTCGCTGATATATATCTGGACCTATCGTTAGGACATTCTCGATGCTATATATGGTCTTCATGGAATGGGGCGTCTATGAACTCACTTCCGACGAGTCTCCAAGTAATCCTTTAACACTTCTCCTTGCCAAAACGCCTCCTGGTCTCGTAGGAAGTGCAGTCGTGGGTCCATTTGTCCATAGCACAGTCCAGGTCAGCTCATACCTTTGTATTCACGGTGATTAATACTTAATTGAGCGTAGCTAATCTACGCTTTTCGGATATATCAACTTGGGCGCAACATTCTAATGCCACTGTTCTGCTCGATAGGCAGCATGTATGTCTTTGGATGTGTCATTTTTTGGACTGTCAAAGTCACTGGAAAGACCATTCTGGAGATTGTTGAGCTGGATGATGCGATGGAGTGGCTGCTTCCATCGGCGTGGGCGCTTACTACCGCGGTTGACGCATCTATAACTGTCTCGGTGTGTTATTTCTTGTGGAGACGACGGAATTTCGGTTTGAGAAGGTTGGTTTCGCGTTTTGGTCTCCTATTAAATATTTGTCCTTGATTGCTGATTAATATATTAGGACCACACTTGTCGTCGACAAGATAATTTTATGGACCATCCGTGAGTGGCATGCCAAGATGTCTTCTCACATTAGTTCTCAGCTTTTTACTAGAGACTGGCCTTATCACTAGGTTATTATATCTCCATCATATATCGCACGCGAGTTCTAATTCACAGTATCAATCGATAGCTTATTGGCAGTTTTCGGACTGGTAACGGTTAGCTGTCCTTCATCTTTATTACTGAATCCCATCTCATTTTATCATTGCATACAGTTCTTCCTCGACAGAAATAATTGTAAATCTTTATAGTCCTCTACAGTTAATGGCCGTATTAATTTTTATTCCCACACAAAGTCTGGTGGTTGGGGATTTATGCAATCCAAACACAATGCGCGTATAATCTTATCCATGTACTTGTCCGAAAAAAGCACTTACACAGCATTAAACCTGCAGCTTATTCTCTTACCCTGATTTCGGGGTCAGTGTGCAATACAGCTCTCCAATTATTTTATCGTCTGATATATCCACCTACTAGATGGAACGGAAGAGCGGAATTTCAAGAAGTGGAGACACATTTGTCCACTATACAGATACAAGTCCTGAAGACAACCACCACACAGGCAAGCAATGGAAGTGAGTCTGCAGTTTTACAGCAGTCAAAGGTCAGTTGAATACTTGCTTAGATTCTTGGACTTCGTAATAAATTCACGGTCTCATTCTTGTATTTTTGCTATAGCGGGCGGAATTGTTGCAATACGGTGTAAATGAGCGGATTGTTTGAACTTTGAAGACGAGAGAAGAGGATTTCTACAAACCAATGCCGGTGTAAAGAAAGTAGCATATACATCTTAAGAATGTTCAAAACGCTGGTCCCGCACTCCCGTTTTTGCTCAGGATCTCGAATTGTTGTTACTTGAGTTGTTGAGGACAGTGAAGTACTTGAAAATCTGAAAATGTATCAAGGAAATGCCCAAGCAAAAGCTGTCTTGCAAGAATTCATGCCACTGCTCCCTACAGAATTTCTTCCTATTGTTGAGCCGGACAAGTTCTGTGCCGATATGTGTATTGACAAAGTATTTCGTAAGATTTAAGAGTAATGTATGAATTTCACAACTGACAGAAGATATTCAAGCAGAACGCGTTGGTTGGGATGAATTTGTCCGCAGGTGACTTGAACGTTGGAGTGAAAGACCCGTGGTGTAGTCCCTCCAGCAAAACAAAGCCGCTCCGGTGCTCGGAGCGACATATTTGTCAAAACACCTAAGAAAAAACACCGGCTACTCTTGTACTGGCCCTGGGCCCGTCGGACTTCCCGTGAATCGCCGTCAAATTTCAACCCAATACCAACCATCAAGGCTTCACCGTCGCCTTTCTCAGTTCAAGACGCCACGGTACGATAGTCCCTGTACACCATTGTCATTCACTTGACACTTGCCGCTCGCGCAGCCCCCGAAACTACGGCTTGCCATGCAAAACTTTGATGCTCGCCTAGTAATCATACTGCCTTTGAGGCTTGTTCTTCGTCAACGCCAGGTGCAAATCTTGGTGACAATTTGATGCGTTCGGCATGTCCGGCTGCGGATCCCAGGCGGAATCTTCAAGCTCTGCTCCACCGCTAGCGTCTAGCATCTACCCATACTCACCTCACAGCACCTCTACCCCACTCATACTCCCGTGTTCAGCCCGCCTGTAGCCTCCTCTACCTCTGCACCCTTACCCTTCTCCCGTGCCACCGTCCACGCTTCCGCCCATCACTACCCCCATGTTCGTATCGCAGAACGCGACCGACCCTCCCTCGCAGTGTTCTCCTTCGACACGCGGCGCCGCGTGTGTCATGACCATACCCTTATAGCATTGTCTCTTCGCGATTCGTCGCCATTTCCCTTATCATGGCTTCAGTTGAGTGGGTTCCCTCCACCTTGCCTACGTACGCCCTCGACTAATGCTGTCGCAAATAGCTCCTTGCAAGTCGCACTTGCATTAAAAGAATCCATCAATCCGTGTCGCCTTCCCCAACTGTATTAGTCCATGGCGCGAAACCTTCACCCCTAGAAAGTCTCGGCATGACATCTTGTTGACAGATAGAATGGGACATGTGAACTGGCGGAACAGCGCCAATTTCCAACGAGGCCGCGCAGGTGAAGCGCGGGACCCAGCTGAGCGGGACTGTAGAAGTAATGAGTTTCAAAGTGCTGGTGCTAGGGTTCATTAATTCATTGATCAAGTTAGGTGTGGCCTTTTAGTGAGCTCTTTATCCTAGATATCGTAGTCCCGTGGCTTACGGCGCACTACCTTCATAGAAATAGGAGAAAAACGAGAAACTAGTGCTACTACAACGATCTCGCACCAGCAGGACAATTTGCGAAGCCATGTCACCTGTCCCAAATAAGTGTTCTTAGGAAAACAGTGTCGATGATGAGTGAAACTTCGCTGCTCGCAACTGGCTGGAACAACTGGTGCGTCCTGGATCTAAGTTTTCATTTTAAAATTAAGATATCTAATGCCTTTTTATTAGTCTGTCGCCTACTGTTGCCCTCAAAACGCCCTCAAAATCACTCCCGCGGACACAGTCCACCTCCCCTACGTCGAGGCGCTTACTGTGCCGTCAACATAGTCAACGACCAATTCTTTGACCGCTACGTACTGGTAGTCCCTCTTGCCCCTGCGACCTCACGTCATTCTTCTCATTTCCGTAGGATAGTCCTCGATCCTAGACTGAACATTTCTTCAACGTTATTGTAACCTACCTAAAGAATTTAGCCTTAGACTATGTCTCCGATTGTGCTAGGGACTTTCACCGCGGACTCGGAGGGGCGAATGCACACAGCTTACCAAACCTAGAACACATATCGACGCTGGTGGCCGAGGGATCTGACCAGCGACTTCCACCAGCGTCGCTTCCTCCCGGCGTGGGCTTTCCATGATGACGTCATCCCTCACTCCTCTAGCCATCCACGCTGCCCGTCGTTCTTTCCGCATGCTCAGGCTTCTCGTAGGTCGGTCCCTAACTACTGATATTATCACACTCTACCTGAAAGACTCGATCTGCTGCATCTACTTCATCCAAGACTTCCATAAAAATAGCTGCAGCGCAGGTAATCGTCCACTAGACACCTCATTACCTTCATGGGCTGGACAACTCTGAAGTCTGTATTTCTAGTGTGGAATTTAGTTCAAGTGTGTATCGGCTCTTCGGACCACTGGACAGAGTCCATCCCTTGCAATTTAACACCGCATTGATGCCTCTGCGGTTGACCGATTTGCTTTTAAAAAGGTGTCAATATGATGGACGGACCTTACGGCATATTTCCTGTAACTTATCAATAGCGCCCTTTCCCAACGTGCTGGAAAAGCTACTATATGTAGAAGTAACAATAATACATGAGCAGGGTGTCCAAGAGAGCCTTCATCCTCTCAAAGAACTCATTCCATATACTCCATATTTTCCTGCTGTATCTTACATAATAGTTATGTCAAGCATTGCCAGTCAGGTCCATGTCACATTGCAAAAATTCTACCTGGCACAACATGGGATCATTGTAAGCTTGAGTAGCTAGGCCAGCATTTGCCCATTGGTGAACACCAACCTTCAAATGCTGCAATGCTGCTGGCTCTCGGGTGCTACTTCCAGTGCATGTGGAAGTTGTCTTCTGGATTTGAATCTATACAGGGGACAGATCAATACCCCAGTCTTGAAATGCTACTCTTCCATTCCACCTAATAAAATGTCATTTCTCTGTATTCAGTTATCAATTTGTAATGGTGTGATGTAGCATGAACCCAGAAATTAGGGTAAGAGCATATGCTGAAGAATTAGTGGCATGTCAATAAAGTGGCATGCAAGGAAGTGGAGTGGAGACATTCTAGAACATGGAATATTTATTGATACATAGAATATTCTAGATAAAGACAGTAGTATATAAACCCCTCATGTACAGTAGCTAGCCTCAGCTTCAATCTC
>JASFDH010000427.1:0-24414 GCA_036937195.1 Nidularia pulvinata
TGATAACTCGGGTCTCTGTTTAGGGTCGCCTCCCTCAAGCAGAGAAAGGAGTTCCAAAACGAATGCACCAGTGTAGGGTACGTACTGGGTATACAAGGCAGTCGCGTGCATCAGAACGCATCCCATACTTAAATTTATATGGTGAGACCACTAGCAGGCGAGCCTCGATTACGAAAACATGTGATGTTTTTTGTCGAAGCGATCGGTGATCGAGGGAAGCAATCGACGGACGTTATATCACCGACAAGCTTGGCACATTACCACTACGCACGGAAGGAGCTTTATTCCGCAAACTCTTTTTGCCAGTTAACGTCACCGCTAAAAGCGTAAGCTGCTAGCCAGATAAACCCGGCAGTAGCTGTCACTGTAGACTTTCGACACTCGATATGCAGCCTCAGAAGCTATTTCGAGTTGCTCCGACGATGGCCCGACGGCTTTCGTCATCCATGCATCTGCATGCCGCGCGATTCAGACCTAAAGCGCACGTAAGGAAACATAACGCAGGTCCAAGCAAGCTCTCGAGATCGAGTGGTTTCATGATCTGAAAGCACCGGGTCATGCGGTGTTGTGCGATGGCGATGGCAACTGTCAAAGGGATCTATGTAACGAATGTGCTCTGCACCATTTTGAGGTGCTATAGTCTTATTCAAGCTGCCTCTGGGAGGCCTCCAGCATAGATCGAAGACAAGAAGCACGTATTCACCTTCTTTGAGCACAGATCCGAGTCCGCAAATAACCTGGTCTCATACATAGAGCATGTAGACGTCTGCTGAACCGATTCACCTGGCGTGCAGATTAATGATACATTGTATACAGAAACACTACACACAGCTAATCAAGCCGCCTCCGTTTTTCTCGATAATCATCGTCCATTGATCGCTCTCGCGAACGGCGTCTTTCTTTCTTTCCAAAGCCAGATGGAGGACGCGGACTCCTTCGTGGTGACCGAGAACGAGCCCGAGGGCTCCGTGAGCGCCAAGCATCACGATCACGGTAGCCCGGCCCATCTCTGGGGCGGTAGCTGTCGCGATCATCATCTCTGCGACGATATTCGGATAGTTTTTGGCCTTCACCACCATCATAGCCCCGCCCACCCCGAGACCGGTAACCATCGTCGCGTCCTGCACGATAATCGTCTTTTCGACGGTAATCGTCTTGATCCCCACTTCTACCATCATCGCGCCATGATCCTGATTGTCGCGGTCCAGTGGGTGCAGCATTGGCCCCCGTCACTCGGCTTGATAGAGGTCCTGTATTCTGAGGACAATCTATCCATGTCCAGGTTCAAATTCGGCAACCTTAAGAGTTATGGGACATTTACGAACCTTTCTTCAAATGTGGGCCTCCACACAGGAAACAACCGCTTCCTTCCGCAGGCTTGCCCTTTACAGGAGCCACACCGCCAAATCCACCCGCTGCAACAGTGGTATCTTGATCCAATAAATGGGTATACTTTGTTCGACTTCGCTTGCCGAAATTCTTGACTTGCATGACTTTGGGAAGCATCGAAACATCCATTGTGGATTCAGTAGCTTCGGTAAAGTCGTGCCTCTTGAGAATTTCTTCGTCCTTCAAGGTAGGGATCTACGAATGTGCGACATGATAAATAGAAAGGTACGCACCTGGTGGAAGGCACCTTTGTGCCAGTACTTCTGGAGGAATTTTTGCTGCCCTTTTGGCTTGTCTTCCCGTAGCTTCTTCGCTCTTTCCAAGTCTTCCTTCAGTCGCTGTTCTTCAGGCATAGCTCTTCGTCTCTCAATTTCCTCGCGCTCTTCGTCTCGTCGTACTTCGTCCTCTTTCTCTTTTTTGATTCTGCCCAATTCGCGCAATCTCCATGCCTCAAACTCTCCATCTGGATCCAAACCATCCGTATCATCTACATCCGGTATCGTTTCTTCCTTCTCCTCTACAATCAATGTCAACTACTTCGCCAAGGAACATAAAGATACTACTCACTCTCTGCAAGCTCTCTCCGTATACTCTCTGCTACCAAGTCATGGCTTTGCTTCCGACGCTCCTCGGCTTCGAGTTCCTTCTTTTTCAGTGCTTCCTCTGAATCCTCCACCAGGGCCTCTTTTTCTGCAATCGTGACTCGTGCACGCCTACATCGTTATTAACCGCCATTCAAGGCAAATGAAAGAGGGAATACATACTTAGGAACAAAGACAGGCCTAAATTGAAGCTTTGGCTTCTCCTCTTCCTCCGAATCAGATTCATATTCACTAGACTGGAAATGTCAAGGTTGAGCATGTGCAGTTTAAGTAAACTGAGGAACGTACCCCCTCAGATGCTTCCTCTTTTCTTGGCTTCGTCTCTTCTTCAGACTCGTCAGATTCAGATTCTGGGATTAAAAATTATATTAGAAATTCATATAATAGAATACAGTTGTAGCATCCCACCTTCCTCCTCTTCTTCGATAGCTGTCCGACCTGACTCTTCTCGTCCTGCAACAATGACTTTTCCTTCCTTGGATACACTTACATCCTTCAAAGCCAAGCTCATCGTTTTAGAAGGTGCAGCTGCCTTGCGTAGCTGCATGTCTTCATCTTCGTCATCTTCCTCTTGGAGAATGTCCTGGTTTCCTTCGATGAGAACATCTCCGTCCTCCAGAGTTTGCTCCTCTTCCTCGTCAGAGTCCGAGTTAATTTCCACAGCACCTTTCGGTGCTTTTCCTTTCCAATAGCGAGCTGCTGGCCTTGGTAGTCGAGGGGCTTGCTTTCGGGTGCTAGACATGGTGGATCCACTGAGCGACTGTCAGGGTGCTGCTTTATTGACAGTGTCTGTTCAAGTTGATAAGTAGATGGCGATGGCCTCCGTATCAAACAAGGAAAAACAAGTGTTCGGCCCAGACTCTGGATCCCTGGAGGCTTTACGCAAGTCAATGTTCAGCGAACGTGCAAGGTGATGTGAACGAATTTAAATATCCAAGTAAATTATATACATAAAGAAGGATAGAAACAAGTAAGACTACATGATATAACAAGTCCGTCTTGATTTATACTAAACCTAAGACAACCGTGGCACGCAGACTAACTTCTTTCCCGCGCACCGCACTGCTCAATAGCGAGCCCTCGACTTCGTTATGTTCTTCGGCGCGTAGAGAACTCGACTTCCAGCCCCAGCTCTGACTCACAGAAAATACATCAGGTGCACTCGTGAAGCGCGTCTGAGACGATCCTGTTGCACTTGCACAGCTAATTGTGAAGTATGCCGAAATTTGTGGCCGAGGATCACGGTAAGGCTGAGGAGGAGCAATCGGGATGGACTTCGCAGGAATAGTGGAGTTACTTGCACTTGACACATATGACGCAGAAGATGGAGAGCCAGAAGAACCACCTGAGTTTGTAAGTGGTGTGGTTGTACGCGACAGAGGATGAATGGAGGGTGAATAGTGAGCTGTTGGCGAAGTAGACGGTGCTACCAATGAGGTGAGCGACGGCCCACGGCTGTGTAATGATCGTTCTGGAGCTATATCTTTGCTCTGCGGACCCGCCGTAGGGGATGGGGCACTCGGCGGTGGAATAGGGTCGACGCTGGACTGTCGATGAAGATAAATGCCCAGCTGTGTCTGAGCTTTCTTCTTCACGACCTGTACATAGACGTTGAAGAGGTTTCCAGCATACCATACAGTGTGCGAATGTAGCCTAGACTTCTCTTTGAGAGAATCCAGATCCCAAAATTCGACTGCAAAGCGAAATGGTGGATATGGAGACCACCTAACATTGCCCTCTGAATCCGACTGAATACAGGAGGAGCCTATATGCCTGGGAGGGAGGAGACCAAAAAAGTTGGCTTCCGATGTAGACATCTTAGGAGCAGCCCCAATTCTAGGATTGACAGAGCCTCTTCCAGGAGTTTGAGGAGCTAGGACAGACGGCATATGAGTGGAAGTAAAGAGATCTTCCATTGATAATGTAATACTGCTAGCTGCTTTCTGAGGAGATATTCCCCCATCTCCTATACGGAGAGAAGAATCGCCAGGAACCGGAAAATAAGACTTGGACCCCTCAGTATTGGCACTGCCCGGCTCGTTGATGCTCGAAACCTTGGCCAGGATTTCTGATGTCGTAAACGTGATGCCAAGCTCCTTCTCGCGCGGAGGAGGAGATGAGGGGATTGGCTGAGATAACGGGCCTGACTGAGCCGAACTCGTCGAAGAGCGGAAAGTAATCTGATGACGTAGAACCGAATGACTCCAGTTGGCCGCCTGCAATACATGCAGCGGTACGAAAGGCCACTTGGTTGTAGGAGATACGTCTTGTGAAATCATAATGATATCCTCCATAGTCTGATAACACGGAATTAGTAAGCGGTAGCATTAGGCGCACGAGAAGTCTTACCATATTTGCATAGTAAATCCCTTCAGAGAACATTTTCGACCATTCTCTCTCTTCGTCCTCCAGTATTCCATCCTTCCTCCGCAGCTCAACCACTGAGCGGGCAAAATTATACCTCTCGAGTTCACCTTTGACGAATAGTGTGTCGGCAGATACGATTGCGGCAACCCAGGCTGCACTCAGTCCCCCGCGGCCCCATATGACAGGAACATCAATGCTGTTCTCGGTTGCAATGTAGGATGTCCCTGTCTCGACCACAGTATGGTCGAATGGTATGGTCATGGCACGCTTCCGTGACAAAATGGGTACTGACTCCTTGAAACCATCCTTGCCATCTTCCCAAGCCAAAATATCTGTTGCCCATCTTGCTAGCCAGCAAGCACATGCTTCACCTATCTTGTCTGACAAAGCTCCATAATGGTATGACGGTTCCGATATGGATTGGAGATCGTCATCCGATGAGCTCGTTGAATCGACATAACCCAATTGAGAGACAGGCCTAATGGATTCCTCTGGATCGGCCTCCGGAATTTCCGAAGAACCTGTAGAATCTTTCCTTCTCAGTCCACGAGCCGTCCTAATTGAAGCATTCGAAGGTGTGTAGCCTAAATCATCGTCAATCTGGGCAACATGTTCGAGTCCAACGGCGGCAACAGGCTCCCTTGCAACAGGAGGGTCAATAGGTGTGCCGAGAGCAAACTTGAGATACTGGATTACAGTTTTGGGCCCAACTGTACTTAGGATAGCTGAAAGAGCCTGCGATGTGATGGATGGGATAGAAAGGTATGTCGAGGTGGCAAGGATAGAGAGTAAGAAGCGTGGAGTTGCAAGATGGTGGCCGGGTGGGGCGTCGTCACTCTCCGTGTTTAGGAAGTCCTGTGTAAGAGGGTGTGAGGCGGAGGGTACCAAACTAGGTGGCACGTGTAGTGGTGGCCCACCGCCATAGAGGCGAGATATGCATATCCTATAGAATAGATCAACGGGATGCCAACCGCGGATAGCAGTGAACACTCACTCAAAGGCTATGAACAAGCAAAATCGTGAATGAAAGAATGCGGCGAACGTAAGGAGATACCTACCGGAGCGTGTTATGTTGCGGTCGTCGAAGAAGATGTCGATCTCATCAGGGCCGCGATGATGGCTTCTGAGGCTTGCAGAAGACTCGACGAATCCAGCGGTGAAGAGAGAACGAAAGAAACCCTATATGGCAAAGAGGTAAATGTGGCGAAGGATTACCCCAGTGCAAGGAACTGACGGATTGGATAAGGACGACGCGGTGGAGGCGATAGACTGCGGCCCAGGAGCCCCTGACGCGGAGGGCGACGTCTGCGGTCCTAGCCTCGAGGAAGGAAGCATAGAGGTGATCCTGAATGTCTGCGGGAGAGGGACCCGGGGAGTTCATACGACAGCAGGGAGAGAAAGCAAGGAAATGGGATGAGGCATCCGAGATGAATAGCAGCCGGTAAGCTGGAGCAGGCCATACTTCGGCTAACACCCAACTTTAAGCCCGACGGATCTGGGCACGTCGTTCTTACGTGACTGAGTACGGCCCGGTTAAGTGGATTTCCCCGCCCGCCTTGATCATCCTCATGGCGTACGCTCAACCGCACCCCCGCCTCTCCGTCCTCTCCACCTCGTCCCAGTCCTCTGTCGACCACCTCTCCCCCACAACAAGCTCCACCCGTTTTTCCCTGCCCTCCGTCCCATCCGTACATACCACAGTCGCCTCCACAAAGCCCGGCGCACACCGCCCCAACATCTATGACAGGAATCTTAACAAGACACGCGTCGCAGAAGTCTCTGCTTCGGCCTTCGCATTTATGTTTTCAGAGGTCGTTCAATATACACAGAAGCGTGTCAGCGGCATCAATGACTTGGAGCGCCGGTTCGTTTGCTCTCCGTTGTCCCGCCTTTACTATGCTCACCCCTCGACAGTCTAAACACTCTGGGTTACAGGATCGGCACGAGAGTCCTTGAGCTCATGGCCTGGCGTGCAGAATCCTCCTCCAAGACACCCAAGCGCGAGATACGTTTTCTCCCCGCACTCATGTCCATACACACCCAAGTCTGGAAAGCTGTTTTCGGAAAAGCAGCTGATGCCATCGAAAAGAGTGTAGAGAATGCCGATGAATGTATGTCTCCATTCCCGTCGCTAATTGACCGTCAGGCCCACTGTCCAATCCGTAGACATGATCATCGACAACGACCCACCCCTTGAGCGGCACATATCCGTGCCACGAGACATGAGTCAGCTCAGTTGTTCCTCGTTTACTGCAGGAATCGTGGAGGCTGTTCTCGACGGCCTTGGTTTTGTGCGTAACCCGCCCTTCTTGTGACTGAATAGTGTCTGACTCTAATTTGCAGCCTGCGAGAGTAACGGCGCACAATACGCCGACCGCACAGTATCCCTCAAGGACAACTATCCTGGTCAAGTTTGAAAAGTCTGTGCTTGACCGTGAAGAGCTGCTGAAGCAATGATATTCTCGATCTAATTACTGTAGCGTCTTTCTCGCTGTGTATTTCAGTAGATGCCCGCCAAGCCATCTTAACGTTCGATCTGCTTGTGTTCGGGGTCCTTGCTGCCTATGCATGTCTTCTAATCTTACCTCTAGACTTGGTGCTCTTATCTATGTCGAACACGTATCGATATCTTTTAAATTGCCAATCAGTCGGGGATACATAAGCTGACTCCGCCAAACTACCTCACAGCGTATTCTATCCTGCATAGCAATGGTGGCAATAAACACTATCGACATTTCTCCCCCGCTCATCAATACATCATGCGCATGGTCTTCGGATTTGCAGCAGCTCAAGGACTTGTATGATTCTCCATTCACCGGCGCAGTCACCACCCGCACGGCGACCCCCGATGGATACAAAGAGAATACAACCCACACCGTATGCCGATGGCTTTTTATATCGCAACACTTCAATTCACTGATAATCTTGTAAGCGTAGGTTTCCTTTGCGGCATCCACGGTGTCCACTCTCAACTCCTATGGATATTCGCCTCATCCTCTTACGACTTATATATCCTGGATCGAGAAGATCCTGACATCAAGAAGCGGGTCCTCAAAGCCTTTCATCATCAGTATAACTGCCTCCGATCCGGAGAGCCTGAGATCGATGGTGCATTCCATTCAGGACCTGCGTGCCAAGGTGGATGCCATTCCTGCTGGCGATTTGGGACCAAATAAATCCAGGATTGCCATCGAACTCAACACTTCCTGCCCGAATATTCCTAACGCATCTCCTTCTGGGTACTCGTTCCCCTCTCTGCTTCCTCTTCTGCGTGTATTAGCCGAAGAATATGTGAAGGACATGACATTGACATTTGGACTCAAACTGCCTCCTTTCGTGTATCGCGAACAATTTTTGGATGTTGTGAAAGGACTCGAAACCTTGGTCATACCTGCCGATGAGCCAAATCAACTTAAGAAGTGCCCATTCGCCTTCTTCACGTGCACAAATACCCTAGGAAATTCCCTCCTTTTTTCTGAGCAAACCGACATCAGTTCGACGCAGACTGGCGAGTTTGCAGTTCCCACTGCGATAGGTGGGCTCGCAGGGGAATCGCTACATCCCCTTGCACTTGGAAACGTGTACACAATTACGCAGCTGCTTAATCAAGAGCAGACTCGCGTTGCTGGGCTGGGTGGCATTGTCGTCATCGGAGCAGGTGGTGTCACATCCAAGGAAGCCGATGCAAGGATGAGGAAAGCAGGCGCCAAAGTCGTCGGTTGTGCAACATTCTTCGGCAAAATGGGTGTTCGAGCTTTTGAAATCTTAGGAGGCGGTGAGCAATCATCTCCATTGTAAATGTATTCAGATTTGGAAGTTGTATGAAATAATATGAATAATGTATCGCATCTAAAGAGTCACCGACCAGTGAAGGAACTGATAATAATTGTAATGCACATTAGGGGAAATTGCAAGAGAAGATAAGTACAACCCTTTGAAAATATTTCGAACTACAGTTTAATATTTACCTACTAAGAGGGCTTGCATAGAACCAACTAGGCTCGTGTTCCGACCTATAAGGCATAGTAATATCCGGTACCCTGTATACAATGGGCCCTGAAGGGAACATATCGGGATAAGGTGACATTGTACAATGGCTATTGGCGAATTGGACGCCGGAAGCTTTAGTATGTACAGCCGAGTAAGAGTTCACATCGCTATATGAATGGGTGATAGGCTCTGTAGTTGGGTATTGGGTTTGTAAGTAGCCAGAGTAATTGAACGTTTGATGTTCAGACGATGGACACTGAAAGGAGCAAGCATCCTGGCCTGATGCTTCTAACATTGGAAAGGGGGGAAGCTGTCTGTATTCCATGGTCGCGGGAATCAAAGGTGGGTGTTGCGCCAGTTGGTTGCAAGGAGGCAGATATTGGGAAGGCTGTTGGTAGAAGGTCGTACGGAATGAGTGTCGGAAAATACACATGAAGGTAAATCTTACCAAGTTGTGCGAATGTAACGCAAAGTCAGATCTATCTGCTGGTGGTAAGAGGGGACTTCGAAAAGCAGGTATTTCTGCCTCGGGCGACAGTATTTTCCCGGAGGGTGAATCAGGAGAGCTACTACCAGAGGGTGATGTAACAATGGGATCCTTTCTCTTCTTCTTCTTTGGTGACCGAGAAGATTCAGCCTTGCATTCAGTAGATCCGGTAGATCCTATATTCGAAATTGCACTTGTGAGCTCTTCGCCCTCCTTTCCAGCGAGAAGAAGGTCGGCAACTTGACGACAACGAGATAGGTCATCTTCTCCATTACGCTTCACATTACGCTTGACAGGCGGCTTCACGCGTGGCCCGGGAGTGTAGCGATAATCAGGATATTTCCTCCTGTGTTCGGCTTGCTCCTGGTCGGCTTTCCTGTGCCAAATGTCTTTTTCTTCTTTAGACAAGCTGTTCCAATAGTGACCAATAATTCGACTGATATGTCGATGGTCATGCTCGACTTTCCGGTTGATCTTCTCTCCAGCCCAGAACTCGGAACGGAAGATCATGAAAGCGTTGCGTGGACGGGGAACACGATTTCTGGACCTCAGACGCGTCGAAGAGTCGGCTGGATATGTGGGAGCTGGAGAAAGTGTGCTTGCAAAGAAATTGTTGAAGGAAGATTCCACGGCTGAAGCTGGAGGAGGAGGATAGCTGGAAGAGCTCGCCGGAGACGCGTCGAATGAGATGGCTCCGGTACCTTTGGTCATATCATATTCCTGGAAATTCCCGTCGACGCTGAAGAAAAGGTACTGAACTGGCGGGGCGGGTTGCAATACGAGAGCGCGCTCTTTCCCATCTAGTGACGGAAGAGATGTCAAAGAGGTGTTACAAAGGAATAAGAATATTATAGAGTAGAAGACATACATTGCATAAATTGAAGATCATTCTGGAGACTTGTCATTGCCGGGGAGGTATATGATGCGGGGTATGTTTGTGGGCGCAGAAGGGGAGCCCACGGCGGGGCATAGCTGGGTGGGCTTTATAAGTTGGATGATATTCATGCCTAATTCATGCAGGTAGAAGTAGCGGAGTAGTCCCCTTTCATTCGTCACATTGTGAAGAGTGCAAGAGATCAGATCAGGAACTTTTCCTTTCTGGGATATTCCTCCGTTTCTTGCCCTCGTTGTCAATCACATCACATCACATCCGTCACGCGAGAACAAAGGATGTGATATCTGTGAAGGGTTGACCAGGGTCGTCGCTGCTGTCCTAACCGCATAGTTCGGAACTTCGGGTATTCCTCTCAGTATACCGCAGCGCCTTGTGGATAGCGTTTACCCACCAGCTCGACCTCAACGCCCAGTGCCTGGGGCCATCGTGCTTCTCTTCTATAAGTCAGCTGTGCGCCTAACCACATCGGTGTGCAGGACGCTTCATTATTATGTAATAATACTAACTTGCTCTGTTTCTTTTCGACACATGCACCTACAGTGGCTACTAACTGATAATCCGGATCGGATCGTGCGCTGAGCGCAAATATCCTCTTCATTCTTGGGCATTTCTTGCGGGAAAGATCGAGAACGTTTCGTTACGATAATGCTGAACCATGCTTCGGGCAGCGCCAATCCTGCGACTTCACTTTCTGCACTCTGGGCTTATCTACTCCCCGCTCTGGATCACATCGTCAAGTCTCCTACCAATGATCCAGATGGAAAACCACCCGCCATTGATTTTGGCTTGTATACAGGCATTCATTCAGCATGTTACAACTAGTAAAGTGGCCTGCTCCCTACCATGCGTAATCCTGCAGCTGATGTTCGCTCAGCTTCACCGCTCAAAGCGAAGCTGCCAATCTGGCAGCATCTGAAGGGACGAGTGTGGTCACTGGTACAGATTTATATGACCAGCTTGACAAATACTTCACCGATGCCTCGCGTGAATTAGCTTTGGGAGCTCCCGAGGACGATTCCAATCTTATTCAGTATCTCGTTCCCACTTTCAATCGATATAGCGCCGGTGCTCAGTCAGCTAATCGGCTACTCAACTACATTAATCGTCACTACGTTAAGCGTGCTGTCGACGAAGACCGAGGGTGGCTCCGCTTAAATGATGTCCTAGAGTCTGTCGCGAAATCTATCACAGCCGAGGACACGCGCGAAAAGATTTCCAAACGTCTGAAGGAGAAAAAATTTGATGAGTTGAGGAAGTGGGGCTATCTGGAAGGCGGCTCTCCTGAACTTGTAGCGTTGACGGAGGCATCCGCTGAAGCAGCTAGCCCTCTCGACCGTGTTGTTCCGATATCTTCCCTTGCTCATCGTCGCTTCAGGACAGAATTTGTCGAACCGTTGATAGCAGTGCCCAAAATAACGGGAAAATCGAAAGGGAAGCATAGGATACCCAAGTCTACAAGCTCTGCTCCCTCGCGTCCGAAGGGGCGACTAGCCCGTTCAGTAAAAGAACTGCTTGAGTCTGGCTCTATTGATGAAGATCAGATTAAGCTAGTGAGTGGACTAGTGCAGCTGCTTCGGACGGTGGGCGTGAGGTTCGACCACCCGTTGCTCAAGAAATTAGAGAAGTTCCTGACATCATCCGACCGGAACAATATTACGGACAGCACGACGCGGAATTAATTTCGTGTTATATTGCCTATTCTTTGTACGATTCATCTTTTCTCATATATACTATTCCTTAAGTATCGACTCTTCGGACAGGATGGCTTTAGTATTACTAAGACCTTATACATGATTTCCATCGATATGACGCCTTCTCAGGCTCACTCGCGATCGATGCTCACCTTCGGAAACCGGGTCCTCCTCCAGGTCCGAACACCTGGTTTTGAGGGACTGGGGGATTCCCATCGCGCAAACTACCCCAGACTACATCCTTGACCCAGCCATCATTCTTCGCCGCGATGTCTCTAAAATATGTTTCGCCTCGTCCATCAGCGAATGCAAATTTTTGCTCTGTATCTCCGGTTCCCTTTATCGCATGTCTGAGGCCAGGCCAATTATCCATTTCGATGTCCCCCGCGGCATGTTGCATGGAAAGAGTAGCCCCATAGCTTCCGGTGGGTGGTTGTAAAGCTCGTGCATATGTCTGATTGACGCTAGAACCATAGCTGCCTTGCGTAACTCTTATGTCAGGAAACTGCTTTCGGATTTCAAATATATCCGCTCACCAAATGTGTCTATATACGCACTATAGTTCGAGAAGACGCTCAATGGATAAGAGAATGCATCGCGCATAACCTGAATCCCTCCGTGTGTTGAAGTAGTGGTTCCACTGGTGGTTTGATTTATCCACTGATACCCCGTTCAATCAGATACTGATGTTTGAACATACAGGGAACCTTACCTGGATCCAGCCGTCATCAGCATATTTGGCTGTATTCACATACAGAAGATCCTGCTGGAAAACAACGATCTTTTTGCCTTCTGAGGTGTTCAACTCGCTTTCGATATTCAATGTGCGTTTTGCCCTGACGCTTGTCCACACCGTAGCGTTCCTGGCATCGGAACCTCCAGTCGACTCTATTTCCAGATTGGAAACATTATATGATCGCATTCGCCCTGTGGTTTTCGTTGTCCCCTGCCGCACATGAATACTTCCGGAGAGAAACCAGTTGTCATTAACTGTGGAGTTCATTCCTTGTCCCAACACGCGCAAGGTGATGGAATGAGAATTTGATGTAGACAAGAGTATGGGCAAGAATGGGCTGATGTCAATCCAATAAGTTGGAGCATCGTAGGCGCCGTATGATGCTAGAGGACGCCAGTTCGAAGGAGTGATGCCTCCTGTGTATATAACAGCGTACGGCCACACCACCCCAGCGAGCTGTCCGTCAATGGATATTTGTACCTCGCGAAAGGGACCCTTTCCGATTAAGCCCGTGCTAGCTGGGAAATATGGCAAGAATTCATCTGGTGTATCTAAACCAATGTCAAACTCATGAGCACTCTCCAGGAATAATCTAAAAGCAAGCCGAACAGCAACGCACTTGTGTACCAAAATTCTTCATTGGCATTCCCAGAGCAGAATATCTCGACGAAGACCTCCACAGAATTTGCAGGCAAAGAAATGTTGGTCGTGGCGCTATCACTGCCAGAAACGCTGAATACATTTGGGACTGTCGGCGACAGATTAGAGAGAGGTATAATTAAATCAGATGTCCTCGGGGTAGGGAAATCGTCTGTAGGTGCATAGAATATTGCCGTGAGAGTAACTGATAACTCTTTATTAGAATTATTGATAGACAAGGAAGAGTTAAAAACCTAAAGATACCATTGAATACGCCGTCCAGCAATCTGGAAGTAAGTTCTAACATTAAGAGGAAAGTCCAGGGACAGAAGGGCGAGTATGGACATACAACTCTGGAGCGATGATGTTGCTAAAATCCATCATCAGGTCACCTTCTGTGGCGAAGAGTGGTGCAAAATGTGTTACATCCTTAACGCTGGGAGCGATCATAGTCGATATCTCAGAGGACGTTTATTGTTTGGCGCTGTCATTTCCTGTTACTTACGTATTCCAAATTGTCCCAGTCTTTGTAGGCTCTGCACTTGAAGTGCGCCATACTACCATAACGTACAGAGCATTTTAGTTGAGAATTGGATCATATACGAAGACCTTACGAACTTTCTGTGTGAGAAAGATAGACGGTCTGCGGACACATGTAATCTTCAGTTCGAGGAAATATCAGATAGGTGGCGATAACCACGAACACGCACACTTAGTCGATCGTATTGTGTTCCAAATCTTTGTAATGTTTCGTACGCAGTGTTCGGTCAGTTACCGCGAAAGATATGTATTCGCAAAATTGAAATCACTGACGAGTACACGGACAGATTCAAAGAGATAGCTGCCCACTGTCCTATCTTACCACAACTTTCGGAGGATGGAGGTGTATAACTGACAACAGCGGGCTGGTTGTATGAGCCATCACCAAATGAATGCTTCAAAAGCTCGATTGTGCATTTTGTCCCTCTTCGGGGAACCACCGGAGGCGCAAATACTTGAAGATCGACCAGGGGTGAGACAGTGTTATCGTTAGTCGAGAGAGGTACCCTTTTTCTCAGCTCTTGATTGTCAGCAGATTGAGGTTGTTGTGTGAATCCATCCAGAAGAGGTCTCAACTCGGTAAGATTAGGAGGTATTAGGAAAGCAGACGCCAGCGGGCTGAATGCCAATACTAAGGACAAGAGACCGTGATACTTTCGAGGCATGTTTGATATATCTAAAGAATCATAACATTGGTCAAGCTGTTTCTTTAAATACACATTTTGGCACGGCGCGATACAGTACACTGTACAGCAGTATGCCAAGACTCAAGTGTCTATTAAGCCATAGATATGCTACCGTCTGATATGGACGATCACTTTCAAATCATGTGTACGGTTAATATTCTGAGGGTTTAGAGCTCATATAGAAGTTAAGAAGTAGACTCGGGTGATAAGACCATATGTATGCATACCATGAGACCCCAGCCATACATTGATTCGAAGGAGATACCTATTGCTAAATACGGAAAGATAATTGCTTCTTTCATCCAGTCTTCTCCTGCCTTATCACGTAAAAATTCGGGGTTTTAATTAAGGTAAATTCGTAGCACCGTCGAACAACACGTTCAACCATGCTGCAAGGCGGTAGCCTTGCTTTGCGATCTGTGTTTCAATCTGATAAATGACTTCTATCAGGAGAAGTATGAAGCGGATACAAGCAAAATGCCTTACAAGAGGAACCGCATTGGTATAGTAACTGGAAGTGCAAAGGTCTGCGCCACTGGTGTAGCTGAAAACGAAAGACTGGAGTCGCGATATGAATGGTATGCGTGAAACTAAAATTATAAGAAAAACGTACGCAGTCCAATTTGTTCGAATCCTGAGCCCAGACTAGCGGACATGCAAGAGGTGTAATTGCACGTGGTCGCAGGAGTCCGGTAATATCGTCCTCAATAGAACGCCTGGCTGCGGTTGTTGTTGAAGAGCAAGTAATCCATGAAGCAGCAGAGGAAGCATATGTGCCAGTCTATGATGGTTCAAAATTGGATCAATCACATGCATCCACTTTAAGAGCAGACTAACCTTAATGCGCGTTGCAAGCGTATTGGCCCACGTAGTGACTGAGCCACTGTAATTCGCTGCCAAAAGTTTATTAATAATTCCCGAGTCTGAAAAAGAGCAATTAATTCTTAGAATACAGATACCAGGATATCATTGTAACCTACCCCATAGCTATGAATGGCTTGATTGAATATGCAGCCATGTAAACTTGAGAATTTAGATAAATTAGGACGTACCGAATGCAAATTCGTGGTAGAACCGCTGCATTTAACACTAATGCCGTTTCCTCCGGTTGAAACAGCCTCAACATGGAGTGGTTGACCTATGTCTCCAATGAACTAAGCAATAACCATGAGTAAAGGACGTATAAAATTATTCCATAAAGTACGAACATGATCTAAATATTATCCATTAGCGTAGAAACCCAAAAAAATAGCAGGTATTCTATTAACCTAGAAACTTGAGAGCTTCTTGCCGTTGTGTAGCCGAAATACTGGTGTCTACGACACGCATAGTATAGTTTGCAATAGCGGTAACTAAAATGTGCAATGAAATCAAAAGGAAGCGATGTGAATAACAAATACAATGCTTACGAATACACTTCCCGTCAGAACAATCTCTGGACTCAGATACAGAGCACGAGGTGGGAGGGTTGTCTCAAAGGTTCAACAAAATCAGTATTTCAAAGACATGGAACCAGCCGGCAAAACTCACCTTCAGCATCCACATAGTGCAATACCGAGGACCTTTATACTCATCATCACTTCGCTATAAATGGCCCAGCTAGCAAAATACGTACCACGAATATGCAGAAGAAGACTTTACATCGTCTGCCCACTATAGAGCCAGGATTCAGTTAATCATAATACAGAGGGAAGGAATGATCCCACCGTAGCTGCAGGTCCGAGGGACTGCGAATACGTTGACCCAAGGGAAGATTTGACGAAAGCCAGAGCTTTAGTTGAAAGGAACTGAGAATATCGTATTAGTCAAAGGAGAAAATAGTTTTGATCAGACTTTCGTGGTACCTGCATAGCAACATATCTAATATGAAAATCATTAAACAATGTTTCATAAAGTAGCACATAACAAAAAAAAATAAAACATACCCAACAGCCTGATGTCCGCTGGCTCCCCAACCATAAACGCAAGTCACGGTAGTAGACGTTAACACTGTAAGCAGAGTGCTGGCCCTCATTCTGTACTTCAGTTAAGAGTTTGGCGTGGTGGGTGACGTCGAACGAATCCGACACCGTTCAAATTCTAGTATTCGACAATTTATAGATTTTGAGCATTTACCCGCGAAGATGCGAAGCGACGCACCTGTAATTTAAATAGGGCATCTACGCATGTGCGCGCATCGTTAGGCATGTTGAGCAACGTTGCTTCTTACCGTCCGTACAGACAAGACAGTCTGGGATCGTATGCTATGTCTCAGATAAGACTGATATTAGTGCCTATCTTGGGAGTTATACACGCGGGGTGATTATCACGCGGATAGAACATGATAACCAGTTAGAAGATAAAAGATAACTTTTGTTATTTGCGCGATCACGTTGCTGTCATAATCGTAGACAGAGTGATTTGTGATGTCTTCCGCCAGGAAATATTGGTATTTGGACCGTGACGGAAGCCTGCACGTTGTCAACAATCATACAGTTCGCGTACAAAAGAGATCTGTCATATTCGAATTCGTAAATGAATTTCGATCTATTATTGGACCTACGTGCGTCGAGGCAAACGAACATGCATTCAAATGTTCCCCATTGCTTATGATACATACATGGCAGGGTGGTAATAGCTCCCACCAGAAACGAACTATATGATACATCTAACGAAGAAAGATCGCCATTAATAACAATTCGCGAGATAACATTGAGCAGGAGGAAATTAAATGCGAAGCTTACATTTTAAATGAATACCGCCACAAAGATCTAAACTTCTTCTGCGTTCAGAATGTTCACGTGGATGTCATCTGGTTCGCTTTTCCCTCGGTTTCTCCTCCCATGTTCAAAAAAGCTTCCATATCCATAGGAAAGTTTATATCTGCATCTGCGGTGGAAGAAAAGAATCCTGGATCAAGATTCGACAAGTCGATTGAATTCAAATCGAATGGGGTTTCATCATTAGGGAGGTTGATGTTATTGGAGTTCGAGACATTGTCCGTATTGGCCTGCGAAGTAGCAAAATTTTCCAGCAATGTTCCTGGGAATGATTCGGGCGCCTCTCCAGAGCCTATACCAAGTGTCTTATGAGGTTGCGCTACGTTCAAAGCCTGATTTGAGTTAAGAGACGCAAATATATCATCTGCAGAATGCCCAACGCCCAGATTATTGAGATAGCTTGCGTCTTGCTTCTGCTGTTGTCCTGTGTCATTAAGGTCGGGTTTCCCTTCATTCGATTCTCCAACGGTAGGTGAAAATAGATCGTCGACATTGGAATTGATGCTGGAATGATCGCCATTATCAGCCGGATCCCCAAAAAGGTCCGTCATATTCGACATGTCGATGTCCATGGAATCCAAGTCCAACTCAATCGGTTTGTCAGAGCTGTCCCCAGCAACAGCACCCATTTCCACCTCACTTCCAGATGTTTCATTCACATCCGGGATTGTGAGATCTATGTCGACGGGATGGTTGTCAGCTTCGGCAGATGCGCTGGCAAAAGCTGCCATGAGTTCTGGAGGGAATTCATTTGGTCCAACAGCACGGGCCGACTTCGGAGCTAAAGTAACAGGGGATGCCAGACCGCTTGAAAACATAGAAGCTTCCTCTGCAGTTAGACGTAATGACGTAGCAGACAAGTCGAGTTTGAGCGGAAACGCAGGTCGATGGAGAGATGAAATAGATATCGCTGAAGATCGTCGCCCAAGTGGTACAGAAGGTGACTGTTTAGGAGTTGATTGTGCCGTGGACTGTTGCGTTTCACTACTATTTCGAGGGGAACCTTCGATTTCGGAGGGGGCTGCAGCATGATCAGCAGTCATGGATATCGTAGCCTGCTCTGCCTGGTTCCGGATAACTTCAGCGGCTTTCAAACGCTGCTCTTCCCGACGAAGATCCCGCTGTAGCACTGTAATAGCGCGAAGCTATACAGATGGAATCAGTAATTTGACTGCTCTCTCAAAAAGAGATACGTGCTAGATGCGATTCAATCGAGTCACATAGCTGGTCATATTTCTCTATTTCATGCCCAAGAGATGCAGTTAAGGAAAGGGGAGGGGTAGGGGCATGCTTCTCAATTCCTCTGTAGTGTTCAAGCATGAGTGGTGCACAATGAGCAAACAGCAGTGGAAGTACAATTTTCGGGCATCCGCAAAGAATCCGTATATCTGGCCGGTTTTGATTACCGCATTCTGAGAAAATCATTAAGTCTTTATTAAACGCAACGGATAGGAGTAAAGGACCTTCAGACAGCGTGTCAAGCAAAGTATTTCAGGTTGCAATATTGGAGTCTTCCGAGCGAGGGGATTTGGCGGCGGTGGCATGGCTTTCGCATCTTGCTCTGCCCTAGCAGCTCGGGCGGTAGGGGTTGGACTCAACGATAACATAGGCGTTCCCTTGGCTAACGGACGGGGCTTCAGAGGAGAAGACATTGTTTCATGCAAAGTAATCAAGAGTGAAGCGATAGTCTAAGTACACATGAGATTTTAAAAGTGGTTGTGGGCAGGGATGTGCTCAAATTTGATAGTTACACCCTAACTGAAGTGGCCAACAGTGGAATTTGTTCCCATATCCGACCTTGTACCATGCCCAAACTACTATAGCAGTCAATTGCAAGCTGCTTCAATCGTCCTGCTTGCCTCATTCCTCATACGCGACTCCTATATTTCTAGAGACTGCGTTCCATTGGCTTCTTGTTGCGGCCTGTGACTATTTCTCTGTCGAATTTCAACTTGCGACCCGAGTCCTGCCTCGACTCTTGTGCCCAGTCACGAAGCCTAAGCACAGCGGCTGCTCAAGATAGGACGCGTTATGCTTCACGAATCTCCAGCATCGGCTTCTGAACCAGTATTTAATTCGCTGGATGATGGAGATCCTTTAACGCAAGTGAGTTTTATTCAATCTTTACCGCACCTCGCATTATTGAATGTTACTGGGGCTGCTATCAGAGGCGTATTCGGCATATTACTTCTATCCAGATACGAAATTTAACCCCTTTTCCCGTTCGAGATGCCTTCACAACGGCGTTATCCAAACCTGCAGAACAGCCTCAGTTCACTTCCTATGGTCATCTCACAGATGACCAAGGGACTCTTTCGAGGAAGCGACAGCGTAAAATTTCCACCAATTCTACGGCTACTCGACGGAGCTTCAAACGGGAAGATGGTGTCCACGATGAGGGATTTGTGGCGAGCAGTTCTGGAGAGAGAGGAAGGAAGATATCTCATTCTGGCATTTCAATTAGGAGCAATGGAAGCTTTGGGACAAGTTCCGGCCATCAAGAGCAATCATCCATGGCGTCGAGGTCACCGCGCGCTACTCGACCTGCTCGACCTCGAACGAGTTCAATGGGATCTTCATTAAACCTGCATTTAGCTGGAACCTCTCGTGCAGGTTCTGCGGTATTAGCAGGTTCATCTCCTGACACGGCGCCTCTCTCTGCTTTATTCCCCGATAACTCGCAAAGTGGATTGGAGAAAATCCTCAAATCTCGTTTAATAGAGACCCTTATTACCATCGCGATCCCCAAACATGCTGTCGACGGACCGCCCCGAACGAACCTGCTGTCTGCAGTGCCAGGATCTTCCTCACCGGCCAAGAGTCTCCATAATGGCACACGCCTGAAGCCAGCTGTAGCGTCTTTTCCTAACGTATCCAGCGTGGATTCCTCCTCTCTGTTGAAGAACACCTCTTTGAAGTTTGCTTCGGCATCGTCTCGGATGAAATCGACAGTTGCTCGCAGCCCGGCTTCCTCAAAGCCCTTCCCCCCTGGCAATGGTGCCACTAAAGCTTCCTCGGTGCCCAGTGCTCCAATCACCTCTAATCCTGCCTCCAACTATTCTTTGGCATCTTCTGAAAGTCATACTTCAAATCCTGACTATTTTTCCCTTCTACATCGACCATCCATAAATCCTACATTTCCTATCGATGCACGTCCTGGTCGAGACTTCGCAGAAGAAACTGACGTGAGTGGACAACAATTAATGATTCAAGCATGGGGAAAAGTGCCTGTTCAATGGCAAAATGAGAAGCTTGTGGTGGATATGGACAAGGGAAAGAATCACGAATGTGCAGGGAATGAAGACAAATTCGACTGGAAAATTCTGAAGAAGTGGGACATTGACCTGGACGAGTTAATCCCCCTATCCGATGAAGTACGCTGAGTTTTATTGGTCTATGCAGATTAGTCTAATCCTCATTTTTTAATTTTCGAACTAGCTCGCAGAACACCCTTCTCAGCTTCCCTCGAACACCCTGGTTATTTCACTATCTCCTCCAGGGCAATTTTTTTATTTCCCTGGTCATAACCCCTCATCCCAATCCTCTACACCATCTGCCGGGTATACTTCGGATCCTGAAACTGAATTGCGAAAAGCCAAGCAATCTGGCGATCATCCAATGTCTTCTGCCGGTTTAGAAACAGGTTATTCATTGGATATCGCTCCTTTATCCGGAAGGCGACGGCGGAAAGCTCAAGGGAATATTTCTGGGTCTAAGGAATATGGGTTGACTGCGAGTTGTTCTGATTTGTTCAAGTCAGTAACTAATCAATAAGATGATTGGTGTATTAATAAATTTCAGCAGACTTGTGACGCTGCAGTGTTGCATACGAGATAATCACAAATCCCTATCCGATATTATTTGCCAAATCGACAAAATGTTGGAAGAGGATGGCACCTTCAGTCTTGTATGTCGTTTCTTCCTGATCTTTTCAAACCCTAAATATTTACGTAACATAGAGACGTGAAATTTCGCAGCGCGAGACTCGAGTGCAAGAACTCAAAGCCAATATAAGAGATGCTATAGAAGCATCAAAGAGAAGTATGTAGGCTTCTCGTGCATTGGTGTTTACTGAATAGATGGTCAGCTAGGGATGGTGTTCAACGCCGAGCAGAGCTCTTGCGCCTTCGCGCTACTACATTATCAACTGCCAGGGATCAGCATGAAATGCAGGTTGCGTCCGGGATGAAAGCGGAACAGATGGTGTCGATAGAAAGGTCACCGTAGCCGCTACCAAAAGGAGTACCTACTGACATTATCATAGGAGCCGACTACTGTCTCTTCGAGCCCGATTCGGTCCAATATCAGTCTCTCTACTCTCCACACTCTCCTTTATCTTCCCGATAGAATTATATTCCCCTCCCGATCTATTGTTCACAATTGTTGACGTTCCTTTGCCAATCCCTCTCTCTTCCACAGATCCTGCCCCGCCATTGACGATTCCGGCTCACAAGAGTGTCAATGAAGATTCTGTTGCCACTGCTTTAGGTTACGTTGTGCAAGTCCTACAACTATTGGCCGCATACGTGGGCAAGAATTTGATATATCCTGTTACATGTGTTGGCAGTCGAAGTCTCATCAGGGATGGTATATCAGCGATGGTCGGGCCACGTATGTGAGTGTAAATTCAACTCTTTACAAATTTCGGTCATACTAACTCACTCTAATAATGTACAGGTTTCCACTTTTTTCAAAGGGCGTGGACACATATCGGTTCGAATATGGCGTGTTCTTACTGAACAAGAACATTGAAATGGTAATGGATGTCGGATTTGGATGCCATATTTGCTGCTTATTTATCATTTAGCTCATGGTCGAACGCGATTTGCGCGCCCTAGATATGCGGCATACCCTTCCGAACCTAAAGAACCTTCTTCTTACGCTCAGCCATGGGGAAAGCTCCCAGCCACAGTGAGTTATTCTCAGTGCTTTGAATTTATCACTAAACATTTTCAAGCCTGTCTCTACATTCACCTCTCGTTACAATGACTGAGCTGGAAGCTCCATTGTCTCGCGAAGATTCACCGACGGAATTCAACGTCAGCACTCCCAAACGCGCCGGTGATGCTGATTTACCCTTGGAAAACGGAACACCTCCTGCTAGTGGCTCAACGACACCCACTGTGGCCGCCGCCACCGATGAGCCAAGGAAGACGCGTCCGTTCCTTGGGCTTGCTCCATTTGCAGATTTCATACGTTCACGATATCCTTCATCAAGCCGTTTTTCTGTCAAGACGGGCTCGGATGCATCAGAAGAATCTTCGGAGGCAAGTGAAGGGATCGAGCTCGATGGAGACGTCGAGGACGAAGATGACCGCAGGACTATTCATGGGGTTGCCATGCCATCACATGAAGCAGGCCAGGCGAGCAATGAAGCTGATGATGCAGCTATGGATAGACGCACCCCAGAACCGAAGCGAGAGATTAATGGAGAGAATGTTCCATCTCCATTAAGTGTGCCGACGCTCTAGCTTCTATTTATGGGTTCTGCGACTTTTACGCTCTTATCTCTATTTTTATATGCTTCGCCGCTACATACTCATACATGTTACCTGCTTACTACATATTAGCTTGCAATCAGTCAACAACACGGAATGTTGGATACAAATACCGACTAGTCAACTAAAGTGCTGACGTTCATGCATTATTAATAGTTCAAAATCAATATGTTCAAGCTCTCATTTGAATTTCCAAAGTTTGTCATTTCTGAAATAATTGTGCAGCTCTATGTGAGCATACGCGGGTGTCCATTTTCGTACATGCTCAAGGTAGAGATTCCGTAGATGCTGTGCAGGGAATCTCTTCAGCATAATTCTTCAATTACTCTTGCAAAACTTGATCAAGCTAAATGAAACTTGTACTTTTAGACGGATAATTATCCATATAATATATATTTCTGAAAAGGATAGCGGGATGGGATGTGTAAAATGATACAGAATGCATTTTCGCAACGTAACTCATTTTTGATCACACTGAAGTTTTGCCACCCCTAATGAATCACCGGCAATAACAAGCGCTGTTCCATGTTCGATTTTGAAAATGGTATGAGTATATTCCTGCTCCACGCTGCAGATTTCCGTTTGAGTGTAGTGCTATCCGTTCTCGAGAATTGGATGAGGGATTCTGGCAACTGCCACATTTAGGATTTATGCATTATTATTCGCATACCTTCACTTCCGCTGTGAATATCTTTGCATCCTCATGAATCGCTTCCAGAATTTGCATTCATATAGGATAAATATGTTAGATTGTGCATGCAAAAGGACGTATTGAGATATGAACTGACTGTTGCGCAAAAGCTCAGCGATTCGTTACTGCTGATGCATTCGTACGGGGCCACCTGACAGTATCACAATATTACTGTAAGTAAATCAAAATTTAATTGGTGCTTTGGACTAAATAATAACTCAGAAGTCGGAAAAGTGCCAGCGGAGCCAGGGTGAACACGTACACGCGTCCAGGGTGTGCTTAGGTTTAAGCTACTGTGTTATGATCCAAATGGGATCTTTCATGTGGATCCGATGCCCGGGGAGCGCCTACTCGGTTGTGTTGCAGTTGACGACGGCCCACGGGTCCGCAGCGGTTAGTCTTAGGGCAATTTTGGTCAGTCTCGACCCAGTACGATGGGAAAGGAGGAGACATTGAAAGTTGAAGCAGTCTATATACATTAGGCGAAGTTCGGCGACCTTCTGCGCATGGTGCTAACTTAGGCTTGGCGCTGCCGACTTCAAAGTTCAGCGGCGGACTCAGGCGCAGACAGCGCAGTTACACAGGGAACTATCAGGGCAGCAGAGAAGAACAGTTGAGGTAATAGGAGGACAAGGCCGTGCTCGCGTACATAGACAACGGGTGAATTGTGAAGTGGAAAAAGTTTTCAAGGGCTCTATGCCAGGAACCGGAGTTGAAAAATTTGAGGCCATTGCCGACTTTTAGAGTTCAGGGACCAAAACGTACGTGCTTCTGCCCCCATACTTATATTTCAACTCTCCTCTACGCTCGCAACAACTTCTCCCTTTCTAATCAAGCTGGAGTATTAAAAGGGTCAGTGCGCGCCCTTTCCAGCTCCCTCTTGCTTACCCCGTATAGCCGGAACTAGGCGCATTGTAACAACAGTCTTTTAGAGGGGCTCAACATCTGCAGGTACGCCTTTCATGGCGCCGCCACCTTCCTGCTAACCCACCCCAGGATATCTCTTGTGCATCTAGCTTCTCTTCGTTCCATTTCTTCACCATCCTTCACTTGCTTTTCTGTCGTTCACGGTTCCGAAAATCTCCTTGGCATCCCTATGTCTACCAAAATGAATAACTCCTTGGAAAATATTATACCTTCTACTGATAGTCACCCTTCTCCCAATGAACGCAAGCAGAGCCCACCCGCCTTTCTGGACCTTGCTGCATCGGTATGTTTCCCCCTCTATTCCACTGTCTTCACTCAGTCATGCGTCATTTCCAGGCCGGGAGATTGGGAAGTAATATGCCGGATATGTCTGCGGTGCGCAATCTCCTCCAGTTCTGTACTTTCAGTTCTGATTTATCTTCGAATGACAGCGCGTTGAGCTGAAACGTCTCGAACATGAAAGGCAGCGCGCTCTCCAGCGCAAAATATTCGAGGACCAGATGCGCGCGCTCGAGCA
>JASFDH010000428.1:0-24341 GCA_036937195.1 Nidularia pulvinata
GCCTACTACGCCCCATCCTATCCGCCCGGCAACCCGCCCCCTTACTCCGAATACGACGCTCAGCTCTCCTACCTCTCTGCGCCGTCCGTCCCCGCAGACACAGGCTACTGGGACACCGCCCGCACCGATGCCATCCGCCTCCTCGCGGACCACGCGGGCCCGTACGTGCCGTGTCTCACTCTCAGAACTGTAATCTTATTCACTTATCCGTTTTTTAGATCGTACTCGTACCAGCAAACGAATACCTGGATGCCATCCCCCGCACCACAATCCGGCTTCCACACGACGCCCTTTGCGCAGGGTGTGTTCCAGCATACGGCCCCCACTGCCGCCTACCCGACACCTCCGCCGGGTATCTCGACTTCCTCCTCGTCCCTAGCGTACGCACTGGGTGGTGGTCCTCCTCCTCCCCAACGCCGGCCCCAGCCCCCGCCTCCGCCCCAGCAGCAGCAGCAACAGATCTACCACCCTGACGAATCCAACACCTTCTTCAACGAGTTCCTCCAACGCAAGACGCGCGAGATGGCCGCTTCCCAACCTCCGCCTCCTCTTCCTCCTCCTTCTGTGCACAACAACAGCACCTACAACAACAACCACGCCGCGAACTCCTTCCCCCGCCCCGGCACGCCCCCGCGCAAGCCCGCCCCCGCCAATGCTCCGGGGGAGGAGAGCCCTGACCCCCTCGCCCTGAAGCCGTCCTTATCCTCTGGATCTGGAATAGGAGCAGCCGCGAGTGTCACCCCGAGAAAGCGTAAACCCATCGTGGAGATCGAGAGCCCGTCGATTAAGCGCATACAGTCGCTCAAGGCGATTGGGAGCACGGGCGCAGGCAGGCTGGGAGGCACCCCGCACCGGCTCCCATCCTACTCGGGCTTGAACTTGAATCAAAGCAAATCGCACACCGCCACCCCAGTGTCCATGCCCTCCAGCACGCCCTCGCAGTCCCTATCCCCCTCCTTGTCCTCTCCGTCCTCCTCAATACCCGCTACAACCCCCAAGAAACTTGCGAACCTCGCATACGTCGCCGTGCCGCCCTCGCCCTGGAAGACGCCTATGACGCCGATGAGCGAGAAACAGAAGGGGAAACAGCGGCTCTTGGGGAGCGGAGAGGAGGAGGACGATTTAGGCGGGTATGGCTCGGAGGAGGGGAGTCCGAGTAAGAGTTTGGGGAGGTGGAGGGCAGGGGAAAGTGCGGTGAAGGGTAGTGCGCGGAGGACGGGGGATCGGGATGAGAGACGTGAGTTGTTCCCTTCCTTTCTCCCTTAAACTCGAAGTGGTGTATATACGCTAACCCCCTCCCGTTCGCCCTCCAGCCCCCCTCGAAAAACTAACCGCTCTCCTCCAAACGCTCTTCGACATCGAAGAGTCCCTCCCCCTCTCCCCCACCTCCTCCTACCTCCCGCCAGATCTGTTCTCCCTCAACTCACCCTCGCCCGCACATCCCCTCCTCGCCGAGCCCGCCCTGCGCAAACTCACAAAGTACATCGGCCAGGTCGCGCGGCCCCCCGCACGATTGCGGCATGCAGGGGCGGGGGGCACGCCGAGGGGAGGTAGGGGGCGCATGAGCGAGGTTGACGTGGGGACTCTTGGGAGGGTGGGGAAGATGCTGGAGAGGGGAGTGAGGGCGGGGGAGGGCGTTGATCCGTTTGCGCGGTTCGCTTCTCTTCCTTCTTCCTCCCATGCCCCCTCTGTGTCGCCGAAGAAGAGGAGCATGGCTGCAGCAGCGGGGAAGAAGGCGAAAAAGAAGGCGGGGGAGAGGCGGTCTAAGTCTGCTACGCCGGGGGATGCGGAGGGAGGGGAGGAGGAGGAGGAGGGAAAGGAGGAGGAGAAGCTAGGGAGGGAGCTGGGGGAAAGGGAGGTGGAGAGGATGACGAGGGAGCTGGAGCTCGCGAGGGATAGTGTGTTGGCGGCGGATTGCTGGATTGCGCTGTTGGGGAGTGATAGGTTGCCGAAGCAGGTAAGGGTCTCTCCTCTTCTGTGTTTCCTTCCTTACTTCCTTCCTTCTTTCGTTCGTCTTTATGTATGGGACTGACGATATGTGCCCTTTCGCAGCTGTACTCCGAAGAGCTAATCACCGCCTGCTTAACCACGACCAAAAACCAACTAACAAAGATCATCTACCCCCTCGTCGAGCTCTCTTCCCCTTCCTCCCCTTCCCCCAGTTCCCCTAATTCCCCCTCCCAAACCCTCCTCGCCCACCTCACCCACAACGAACAGCACCGTCGTCTCCTCGCCGCAACCTTCCAAGCCCTCTCCGCCGTCCTCCCCCGGATCAACGCGCTGGTGAACGCGGAGAGCGTGGCAATGAGCGAGGATATTATAATACAGGCGGTGTATATCGCTATCGGGCCGTTTTTTGTTGGGGAGCAGGGGGAGGAGAGAGGGGGTGGGGGGAAGAAGGACAAGGGAGGGGGGGAAGGGGGCAGTTTGGTGTTGAAGACGTTTGGGAGGAGCGCGATGAGGGGGTTGAGGTTGGATGCGCTTGCGCTGATTAGGAGTGTGAGTTTTTTTTTTTGGGTGGTTTTTTGGGAAAGAAGTGTTGATGGGTTTCTTTTGGGGTGGGGAAACAGATTTTCGCTAACCATGAAGATCAAAGATCGTGGATTATAGAGGAGATATTGACCTCGCTGATTAAGCTGTCGGATACGAAGCAGAAGGCGGGGCAGTTCCGGTTTGTCTCTTTCCCTTCCCTCTCCCCTCCTCCTTCCCCCCATACTCATCCCCCTTCCCCTCTCCCGCCCCCGCGCATATACAGACTCCGCGACGGCCGCACGATCCGCACCGTCTCGGCGCTCCTCCTCCAACTTGTGCAGACGTCGGCGCACGATGTCCGCTTGGACGCGCGTAAAATTGAGAAGGCGCGGCAGAATAAGTTCGCGTTGAGGAGGCAGGAGAGCGTTTCTGAGAGTCAGGGGCAGGGGCAGGGGCAAGAGGCGTTTTTGGATGAGACTGATATGGAGGTAAGTTTTTGTGTTTTGGGTTGGGGTGAAGGTGGGCAGAAGTTGATTGGGTTGGTTGTGTTTTTAGGAGATACGGTTGTATGGGGGTGGGTTGGAGTCGGCGACGAAGGCTGCGAAGACGATTGTACTTTTCTTGACGCAGAGGTGCGTGGTTCCTCCTGTTTTTGTGAGGCTGGATGCTTAGGTGGTTATGACAGGTCTGGGAAGGGCAAAGCGACGAAAAATTCCAACGAGGCTGAGTACCGCGCGATCTTTGACAACCTTATCGACGACCTGCTCGCGGTTCTGCACTGGCCGGAGTGGCCCGCGGCGGGGCTGTTGTTGAATATCGCGTCGAAGTTCATGGTTCGTTCACGCTCTCTTATTTCCCTCTCACAAAAAGATATTCAGTATCCCCCACAGGTATCCTCCCTCGACGACGTCAAATCTTCCAGCCAAACCGACACCAACGCCGCCAAAACCATCGCCCTCGACCACCTCGGCATCATCGCCGCGCGCATCCGGTCCAGCGTGCTCAAGGTGCAGCACGACGCCTCCGCCGAGGCCCCGGCGCGGAAATACAAGGCGCTGAAGCCCCTCGATGAGATTGTCGCGGGCGTGGATGGGAGGGAGCTGGAGAAGCTGCTGGAGACGCATAGGGATGTAGCGGCACATTTGTGTAGGCGGGCGTTGGAGGATCAGGCGTATGATGTGCGTTTTGTTTCGCTTTTTGTTTTTGAAACGGGCTTGTGTTGACGAGGGGGGGAACAATGTAGAGCGCGAGGGAGTTGACGGCTGCAACCCTGGGTCAGGAACTCGCTGCTGCGCTACGGCAGGCGAACGCGTGGATCGACGATCCGGACGGGGATGATGATCTCAATATCAAAGACCAGCGCAAGCTGCTTGTGTTTGGGCAGAAGATCAAGACTGCATTGCGGGAGGTGTGGAAGGACCCGTCCACGGATGTGTTTAATATTGGGTATGTATTGTATTTTTATGACTCCAGGGACGATGTTAACTTGAAATTTATTAGCTCTGACGAGGAAGCTGTGCGCATTGACCGGCTTGCGGAGGAGATTGGGACGATCCAGAGCTTGCGGAACTCGTTCCAGCCGATTTTGAGTATCATTTTGCTCGCGCTTGACGCGCCGGCTATTTTCATGCGCACCAAGGCCCTGCGTGCGTTGGGACAGATCGTCACAAGCGATGCGACGATTCTCGCTGCGGTACGTTCGTTTAAGTATACTGCGCGAGATGACGTTACTGACATATGTGTTTGCAGCCCAATGTGCGGCGCGGTATTGAGAGCCATCTCCTTGATAGTTCGCCTGCAGTCCGTGATGCAGCTGTTGAGCTGATTGGCAAGTATATGATCGACTCTCCCGAGGTCGCTGGGGACTATTACCAGAAGATTGCAGACCGCATTGCTGTGAGTGCTTTGTTTATGATCTTGGCTATAGTTACTCATTTCATTAACAGGATACTGGACTTGGTGTAAGGAAGCGTGTGGTTAAGCTCCTGAAAGGCTTCTATGGCGTGACGGACGACACTGAGCGGCGGATCGACATCGCCACGCGGCTTGTCCTCCGTATGCTGGACGAGGATGACACCGTTAAGGAGCTCGCCATCAAGACGTTAGAAGAGCTTTGGTTCCCTCCTATGTCCCTGCCGTCTGCTATGAAGTCCAGATCTGGCGTCCCGGCGACCAATCCCCATGACAAAAGCGCTCTTCAGACCAAGGTCGCTATTATTATGGGCACCTCGGCGAACTTCAAGGATCGCCAATCGCCCTTGGAGGATGTGCTGCACAAAATCATGGCGGAGAAGGAGGGGATTGAGGCGGCATCATTGCATACGCGGTACACGGAGATATGTGAGACGTTGATTGATGGCTTGGTTGATGCGTCTGATCTGCCTGGCTTTGTGAGTGATTTCCCGTACTTTCTTATAACACCCGACTTAGCTTTCTTCAAGACTGTAATCAACTGCATACGGACGATACATTTGTTTACGTCTGCTTATCCCGCCATCCTTTCTGGTACCAATGCATCCACACTCTTGCCATATCTCAAAAACGCCTCAACAGTACGTTTCCCAGCCTGTGTTGTCACTGTCCTTACTTACCTGCTTCTGCTACAGCCCGAGGAGCTAGCGACGTCTGACTATCTATTGAAGATCTTCCGCGTCTCTATTCCACATATGCCGAAGACAGCAGCCAAGTTCGGCCAGGAGCTTCAACAAGCGCTTCAGCCGATGATAATCAAACCCTCTGGCGGAGGTGGTGGCCATGTATGCACTGCTTTTACAGTCAACGTGTTTTATTCTAAGCATATCTTTTTTCTAGATCTTGCAGGAAACTATCGGATGTATGTGTGTTGTGGTGCAGTATCTGACTCACGATTTTGTACGACTGGTCAACCTCGTGAAGTCATGTAATGGTCTGTTGTTCTTTTAATTTCTTTCAGATCCATGAAATTGATTGCTATAATAGCTCGACTACAACAGCATATCAAGAGGCCAGTCTCTCAGGAGATGACGACCAACGACATGCGCGCATTGTTAATCCTCATATTTATTGTATCATTGCTCGGGGAAAATTGCGACTTTGACACCCTTCGTGACGAGAATTCAAGTGAGTTACCTCAGTATCTTATGAAGACTACAGTTAACCATCTTCTCATTGTGATAGCTCTTGCTCCAGAAATCAACAGTATATCACAGGTGACTTACATTCTTGTCTATACATCCAGTGAACGCGTTTAAGCTTTTTTCTGTCCAGGGGCCAATTCTTGATCATATATTCAAAAGCTTATTACAACTATACGAAAAATATAATAATGCTACCCTCCGCGGTCGGATTTTGCAATGCTTGGGTATGGCTACTTTCATTTCCACTTGATAATGTGAATGCGAACAGCCGTCTAGGTTTCCTTTTCCGTGCCAAACCCACTCTGATGAATGAAGAGCCTGCATTAAAGATCATGGATGACATCTTCGCCTCTTCCTCTGAGGAGGGCCATGGTCGTGTTTTGAAAATCTTCCAAGATTTCCTGACCTTCCAGGCATCAAAGCATGCTGCATTGGAGAAAGGTGGGCAAATATATTGCACGATTGTGAACTCTTATCTCATTTTGCGCAAATAGAAGGTCTGACGGGCACAGAGAAGCCTGTCAACATGGGGGAGTTGGTTGGGAACACCGTTGGTTTTGCTGATTCGGGGTAAGCAAACCACTTGATCTATCTCTCATCACTGATCTCACCTCTTTGTAGGGTCAGCTCAATGATTGTTCAGCGATACTTGGATCAGATCCTGCAGGCCACACTTTCCCGAAACCCTCAGATGCAAGCAGCAGCCATTGATATCCTGAGCTTTACGATCAAGCAAGGTCTTGCCCATCCACTGCAGGTATGCGTACTATCTAATCTCATTATCGTGTGGCTATTAATTCTGTTCAAGTCGTTCCCCTTCATTATCGCTCTCGAAACCAGTCCAATGCCCAGTTTGAGCAACCGTGCGAGTGCACTGCACGCGCATCTCCATGAAAAGCATGCTTCCATGGTAAACTCGAGATACATCATCAGTGCAAGGGCATCGTTCGATTATCAGAAACAACTTTCGGACGGAGTGGTTCGAGGTGGGCTTCTTCGAAATCTACGTTGCAAGTATCGCTGACAGTCTTTACTAGGGTTCCGTGCCACACCATCTCCAGTTGCTCTGCTACAACGTTGGTATTCGCTTGTGCGCGAGAAGCGTCCAACACGACAAGACTTTCTTAAGGCTTTGGTGAAGGTGTTCCAGGAGAATCCTTCTTATCAGTCGTCCCAGGTGAGTCTCCACGAACCTCTTCCTGGAGGGGTTTGGAATGCTGATAATAACACAGGACGACGTCAACTTCACGCGATATATGTCAGAAAATTTTGCAGCCTTCGACTACAAGACCCAGGAAGAAGTATTCACCGTTATCAAGTACCTTACGACTGTGCTCTCCACCACTGGGATGCAACTGTTGGAGATAATCTCGCCTTCTCACTTACTCACTCATCTGCATGGCTCTACTCATTCTGGCGTGGAGCCAACTCAAGGATTGCAATCTGTTCGCTCTGCCTTCTGCTCACGTTGAAAACACCTGACTGATATTGGGGTTAGGATGCCATGGATACGTCCCCGGACACGACTACTAACGCTGACACGAACCATCAAGATAAAACCGCGTTAATGAGGACCTCTGTGATAATTGCTATGGTCATGCTGCTTAAAGCTCATCTAAAGGCTCTTTACTCGCTGTCGGAAGAGTGGGTTCTTTCTTATTTGAAAATATGACCAGCCTAACGTCGCTCCTCATCTAGTAAATGTAATAAATTTGTGATTGGCAAGAAAAGCGCTATTGGCGACAAGCCCGCAACGAAACGTTATGACCTTCCCATATCTTGGGACCGCCTGCCTTTCGCAACTACTCCCCTTCTGACCACTAGCGATGCCCATAGTCAAAAGACTCGGGTATGTGTGGGTTTTCCTCCTTGCTCTCATATTCTTACCTTGTCGCACAGTTCCTGGAGATTTGGAACGAAGATGGCCTGACCGCCGAACCCGAAGATGACTTTGCTTGAAGCAGACATTCGCTCTCCGTTATTCGGTTTTCTGTGTTACATACATACTTGCTTTCCACGGACTCTCTATTATTATTATTGGCATGTTGTTCCGTGTTACATACAGTACGATAAATAATTCTATAGCTGGGTATAGGTGCCAGCTTCCCTTCTCATAGCCATACCCGACACCTGTATATGGGATATCCTAATTAAATGCTCGTGACAACAGCTGCTGTGTCTTCCAATGGGGGCTTCGGTCTCGAGACGGCGCCATCTACGAATGTCACTGGCCCTTTAGGCATTTCGCCGACCACATGTTTGGCCTCTTCGTCGAGGTTGGGCTCATCTTCGAATTTCCAGTCTAGTTCACCGCCATACGGTTTTGGCAAGTCCTTGGCGTGTATCAAGTCACGGAGCTTGGGTCCTGGATCTCTACCGAGGATATGAATCTTATTCCGCGTGCCCTCGTCGAACCACCCCTGGATATGGCGAATCTAGTGAGGGAGTCGCGAAAAACGTACAGAAGCCTACCTTAATCCAGCCCCAAATTGTTGGAAAGAATGACGGCGAGTTGACTACAGCGATTGTGTTAAGAGTCTCTGGGTAGTTGGCCGTTGCTAGCCGTGAAGCTTCCTGGAGATGGTGCCTCAGCTTCCACATTGAACCGAAGGAGACATGTTCGAGATCAATTATCGTCGTGGTGGCTGATATTGGTGTTGAGGAACTCGGATGTGGGAGATAGGAGCACAGAGGGAAGGCAAATCGACTCATATACTCGTATAGGGCGACTCTGTAGATGTAATTAAGTTAGCATCGGTACATCCGTATTGGTCATGAAATTATAAGAGGCACATTCGTTGATATCGCCGTGCTGGGGGGACTGCATCCAACTCCTTCTGTATAGGTTCCAAAGATGCCAGATGGTAAACATACAAGGGAAGACCATGCTAAAGCAGAATTATTCCATCTCTCCGTCCAATCCTGAACAGACCAGGAATGCGCACCTTGTCTCTCCGCCCAGTCCACCTCGGGTAAAAGCGCTTGGAGGTCTCAAACTCCTCCGGATCAAAGGTGGCATAAAGGTTGTCGACATTGTGCTGTTTCCGCCAACTTTCCGCGTCTGAAAACTGTTTCTGCGCTGCAGCTGGCTGGAAGCCTCTCGCACGCAGGAATCGTCTTCAAAAGTCTCATGTGAGCTATAGCGTGATAATAAACAACCAATACACTCACACTATAGTTGGGTCATCGTGCGAAGCCTGCAAGAGTTCTGTCGGAGGAGTATACAGATTTGCTTTTGTCAAGTCGTCCTTGAAAGTAGCAAGAGCATTGTTCTGTGCCTCCGTGAGATGACCAACATGTCCAGTGAAGGGGTCATAAGCCGCTGGCGCCGTTTTGGTTTCCGCCATTGCTCTATGGGTGATAGGTACAGTGAGGAAGGGAGTTGTGGGTGGGGTGAAGAAAAGCGCCTATAACCATATTGAGTGATGACTGAAATAGTTGACTGTGCACAACCACTGGGAAAGGCGATGTCGCCGGCCCGGCAAAGGCTTTGCCAAACATACCTAGACGCGTCAAGTGTTGTGTCGCCAAGATGTGTCTGTCTGGAGTCTGACAGGCTAATTACTATAACGGACTTAACTTGCTCTCAGCCAACTGTCAGCTCATCTTCAATTTGCTTATGTGTCTCACACGCTTTTTCACTTGAAAGTGCATAGCATTGTATCGTGCATTAACAATGCCTCTGCTCTCCTTTCTTCCTGCACGATGGCCCTTCTAGCAGCTATCACCATCTCACCCTTCCTTTTAGCCACAGATCTTAATGGAGACCTCGGTATAGCGTCTGTGCAAGTGAATAATACCTCCTGCTGAAACTAACCATAATATCAATTCTAAATTAGTTGGCATCCTGATATCCTACGAGCGGGACGCGATATCCCCACAAGCAGCAAGAGATGGCTTTTGTAAACTTTAACGTTACTGCTAGTGCAGGTTGTCATTCTCTGCTTCTTGTTACTTCGACTTATTACCACTATTCCGATAGACCTCATATCGCTCTTCAACTGGAACACGAAGCAGTTGTTCTTGTACCCAGAAGCTGAATACACGAACTCCAAAGAAGTAAGCTTGCCTTCCATCCTCAGTCTCGGGAGATCCAGCAATTCTCGTTGCTTCCCTTCTCCTAACTATTCCTCCGCTATTCCTCCGTTCGCATCAAGTCTAATAATTCCTTTCCATAGGTGAAGAATGAAATCGTGATTTGGGATCGCATAGTCCGTCGTAAATAAGACACATATCGACGTCGTGGGCAAGAACAAATACATGTTTCGTGAACCTTCCTATAAGTTCAAATGAGTGCAACCCTACTTGGAACGTCTTGCTCTGTATCCTTTGCGTTTTCACTGCTCGATAAGCTTACTTTCGTTCATCATTCCCAGAAACGCGAGACCAGCGCATTACGCCCTTAAATATAACACCATGCCCTATGCAAGTGTTCTCACATGCGGAGAAGTGGCAAGAACTGTTGGACCAGTCAAATTCCTTCGTGTATCCTAATTAGACAGATTGCGGTCCACCTTCTGCCGGAAATGACGTTGCGATTGCAGGGCCGCCTTATTATGGCGTTGCGATTTGTGGGGCAAGGCGCTTAGTTTCCGGCAGCGCTGAGAGAGTGTTCAGGTAACATGTTCCGTTTCTCATTACACGGCTCACATATAGACATGAAAATCGGAAGTATAGTATCATGTATAAAGCTACACGTTATCAGAAATTTTGAGGATATATAGATGAGCGGATGCTAAGATATAACAAAATTATATTCGCAATCACTGGCACTGGCAGTCAGTGAATCGCAACACTATTTCCGGCGGAGCGTGGATCGCAAGCTGTCTATTGTATAATTTGCATTATCTCAATCAACTACTAGCCACTGTACGACTTAGCATTGGCCCATTGCATGACCTAGTGTACTGTCGTGCATGTCTTGCGTAGCGAAGAGATGTGTATTAATTTGCTTAAATTTTAGACCGGTGACGATCCCAGCCTTATGAAAGGTTTACCTTTTCATTGGTAACTTAGCATAGACTCAGAACACGAACAGAGCAACACCCGTCGATATTACGTGTAGTGTTTAGGGCAGGTAGCTTCGCTCATGTTTGCTATCGAAGCTCGTAGTAAATAGAAACTGATTTTCTGGTCAACAGCCTGGGATTCGTCATTCAATACCACCACAACAGACTCAAGGCTGCGATGTTCGTCCCGCACAAAGGGTGCTCCTTGCATCCCCTTTTCTTCACGAACGGGCCAAGGTCTGAACATTATCTCCTCCCTATTGGTCCTTGATGGACCCGGTGGTAACTCGCCGAGCGACGAACCAGAAATTCATACACACCTGCCGATGTGACAATGTCCGAAGATATCCTTCGCATCTGGTAAATGGAGAAGTGTTTTTGCTAGATACCTGTCTGCCTTTGGCTATGGGATGCATTTTCATTTTTTCTTGCAGCCGTTTGCAAGGGAGGACTGTTCATCAATGTCCTGTTAACTCAGGGCAAAGAGCAAGGCTATTAGGACTGACTCCTTTAGCTCTTTCTTAGTGCCGAACTCTAGGCAGTCGTGTGCTATTCGAAAATCATTGTGGAGATTGGGCGGTTGTCCTCCGCAGATACTTTAGGGCTCTATTCGCGCGGGGTGCTTTTGCACTGCAGGTCATAGTAACCAGGTCTCAGCGTGGATGTGGGTTACGACCCCGACTCTCTTTTTCACCCAGTCCCTATATATTGGGATATCACCTGTCAGGTTAAAAGACATGATGGTTCTGGTCCTTTCTTCCATCACTGGCGATGAGTTTGGATAACCGGTAGACTGGGCTCCGGATCTGGCTGTCCAATCTTGGGCTCATGAACCAGACCGTCCACGGCAGAGTGAGCCCCCCTGAGGTAACCGCGTATGAGGAGTCTCGCGTATTGGACTGTAAAGAGGATAAACTGTTTCTTCAGTGCACTTCGCAGCTCGCAGTTTGCGAAACTCGATTCAGACTATTCTTCGTCTGTTGTGGCGATAATTTTTTGCACATCGTTCATTTGCTTGAACCCCAATGACGGACTGCCGTGTACAGAGATATCATTAGACTATCATCAATACGTGTAAAACGAACTTAAATTACGCACATTGAAGTCTCAGGCCGGAAATGTGTAGCTGTTTTTCAGTTTGAATAGCTGGGTTTCTCAGAACGGGGCAAGTGTTACGCAAGACACAGCTGGAGCAACCGACAGCGCCAACAGCCCTATGCATAGGTTCATTCTCGCTCATCAGATCACTCCATACACCAACTCGCAGAAACATAGGTAAGAAGGCGAACACCACGTCCGTGGATAACATTACCAGCCGTGGGGTGCCGTCATCTATACTTGACCAATGTGTCTCTGCGCCCCCTGAAGTGTATGGACATGCAGCTTAAGTACTCTCTGCATCTGTGAGTAATAATATGAATATTATAGTTCACACCCGGGGTGAACATGTACCCAATTCACATCGGAATAATCACATGGACGCACTAATATACATTGAACATGATTAAGACAGGTCCTAGACTGCTAGGCCGCGCTTCGGAGGTAACTTCGCGGCACACTCCTTGACTCTCGACTCCTCGGTCTCCAGATAACTTTGCGTCAATTTAACAAAGCCAGGCATATTCTTCCAATCCCCAAGATCGATGGTGATCTTCTTCCAATTCTCAGCTGTGACGTGCTCAATTTCCTGCGGCTGTGCGCCAAACCACCGCTGGAAAAACGCAGGATCGGCTTTCTCTACCCAATGCTTCTCCGCGATCTTCACACCAACATTGAAGCGATAATATGTGCCAACTTCGACCAGCGGTTCTGCCATCTGATTAGCATGCTCGCCCTTGGTAGCAAGTTCCCACATGCTTTGTACCACACCAGCTGCGCCAGCGATATTTGAAGCTACGTCGGTTCCATCTGCAGGGAGCTCCACGTTCGGTTCCATTCCAGTACCGATTGTCAATAGGCATCCAAAGGGACTTGCAAATCCATAAAAGAGGCGAGCCTCGCCCATCAGCCTATTGTAAGGTGAATATATCTTCGTCCTCAAGAAACAGGCTACTTACAGAAGCACAGGATTGTTAAACCCTACACCTCCGTCCACATACTCGTAGTCGCCTAGTTTAATTCGAGGAAAGTAGGTTGGGGCTGCAGAGGTCGCTCTCGCCGCCTCCCAGATCTTGTAATCGGCAAATGATTTCTCCACTTTAGGATTGGTGTACGTGCGCAAATGAGTAGCGACGCGGTTGCTTATGTCCTGCGCTTGACAAGCCAAAACGAAACTGAAGAATCACTAGAAGGTCAACCACGCTTTTGGAACAGGCCCATAAATCCAGCTTACACTTTGCATCCGTCCTCGGGATCACGCATTGGGGCATCCTCGTCACCAGTATATTTCTTGACGATGTCTTTCACGGCCTGTTCTAGCGCCTTCTCCGAATATCTGGCACCTGTCGTGGCACCATTTCCCACTTGGCTCAGAATTCCTGCATCGAAAATCTTCTGAGCTAGAGTGTTATAGGCCTCGATGCATTGGTCAACAGTCATCTTGAGCCTTCCCAACATGATTGCGATTAAACTGAACGGAGAAGTGAGTAAGAAGGCCACAGGCCAGGAAGATCAACGAACCCGCCAGTGCTAGTACCGGCCATCATGTCGAAATAGTCGCATGGCTTCGCGTTTGGATCGCCAGTAATCTTAGCCATGACGGCTTTAATCACGTACAGCGATGATATCCCACGCACACCTCCTCCATCTAAGTTTCTGGTAAGTCGTCTACGAGAATATATCGTGTTACTGATCTCACCTAGGGAGAGAAGCCTAAGCGGTCGCACCCGGGCGCCATGATTACCGTCCACACGTAGTTCTTGTGTTAGCAGTGCGGTCTCCAAAGAGAGGGCAGCCGGGACTCCTTCAGGCGTCACGTCATTTAAATACTCCTGAAGTCTGTCTTGAAGTTGCTTATTCGACTGTAGAACAGCCCTCCAATCGACCGTTGACTTGACCGGCGGGCGCCTCGGCCCTAATTGACACGAATAAGAAACAACAGTATCATCAAATTATAATAATACCTACCTTTATTTGAGATACGGACTACAAGACGACCGTCATGAGCATGGTTTTCCCATCCTCGGAAACGAGCACAGACACGGACGGCAATGACATTTCCGGGCTATAATGAATCGCTCATATCAGTATATATTATGCTCAAGTATGAAATAACTGACTTCGAGGAAACTGAATATTTCGTGTTGAAGGTTAAACAAGTTTCCCGCCTCTTCTATGTCCTCCGTAGACGTTATACCGTTGTCGTGACTTCGCCATACAAGTGCACGACCATCCTTAGTTTTGGGTTCTGTCGCATCTGGTGATGCCAGGATGACAAGATCGAACCAGCTCCATATCCCATCGGTTTCGTCGCTGATTTCGCGCTGATTTCGACCGCGCGTAAACAGTTGAATATCTTCAATTTTGGAAACAATATGATCGTCCAGCTCCTGTATCAAAAGAGAATGCTCGATTTAATCTTCTCTTTAAAGCAACCAAACTAACCGGCGTAGAAAACCAAATACGGGATACCAAGTTGGTATCTTTGGCTCTAACTGTACACTCCGCTGTTGAGATCAAAGTGTAAAGGCCGTTTTCAATTGCATCGGGGATATCATTGGGAGTTAAACGCGACGCGAGTGTCCATGACATTGGACTGAATATATCTGCCAGACGCGCTTGTGAGTTTCTAGGTATCAAAATAAAAATCGTATTGGAAACACCTTCGTCCAGGACTTTAGCAATGAGACGACCAGCACGAGCATCGTTAAGCCATCCGGGATATCTGGCACAAACTCGCACTGCAATCACGTTACCGGGCTACAAAATAATTTCAGTTTAGTTCATATCCCAACAAAACATCATGATCCTACCTCCACAGAATCTAATAATTCATGCCGACGATCGAAAACCATCCCAAAATGCCTTGCAATTGAGCCTTTTTGGTCGTCAGGATCCGTCCTATTTCCATGACTGCGCCATGCTAGACTTTTCCCGTCCTCCATCTTTGGTTCCATTGCCTCTGCATCTTCGAGGATGACAACTTCGAACCAACTCCAGCTCCCTGGAGCCACATCGTTGACATGTCCTTGATCGCAGGAGTCAGTATGAAGCTGCAATTGAACGGCCCTATAACAAAATAAACGATCCAAAGGTTCTGTCTTGAACCATATCTGCGAAGAAACGTTCTCGTCATGTGCTTCAATTAGGCAGACAGCATTGGATTGCGCGAGTTCTGTGATGGACATACTGAAAGGCTTGTACAATGTAAGTGATGAGTCCCAAGTCTTCTCGATGCTTGTTATAAACTTACCTACCCCTAGGGGCTGTTAAAGTATGGCAGTTAAGCTCCGCACAGCATCGTCCGAGAGCGTACACACGTTCCTGGACTAGGAACTAGTGCATAGCGGCGCCAACATTTTATTATACCTAAGCAGAGTTTTGCGGCCGGAAGAGTTTCAGCGCCGACGCCAAGGGGTGCCAGTGAGGTCTGATGACTTCTGACGGCACTGTAAGATACTCTGAACCACAGCTGCCTGCGAAGGGATAGTCCGGAGACTTAGTTTTCCAGATTAACATTGCTGCTGGCCAGTGAGTAGAAAGGCTGTAAATCTCAAGGTCACCTACAATTGGAAACGTGCGCAGACTGTCACAATCATAACACTCCTAACAGGCAAGGACATGCGGTTTTTCAAGTGAAGTTCAATGCATATGCTGGGACATAATTTAAATCAAAGCCATACAAATCTATGTTTCAGATTTCAGCGAAGACGCGCGTGACAAAGGACCATCTCTTTGAAAAGGATTATATAAGAGGCCTTATCTTATGGCAGATTTACATCAATATATCTGTATTGGCAAAAACTCAAATACAATAAAGCAGCAGCTCACCAGTATTAATTCTACATTAAGTGCGAGACAGACTTACTTTGATCCGACTCGTATCTTTTGCTGTAGCACTGATGTGTCATTCTGCATATGACTGAGCACTAGATAAGTTGCTGGACGCTTGATAAGGTCGTACAGTGAACGTATTTCAACTGGTACGGTTCAGGTACAGTCAGAGTCGATTTCAACTAGAGAGTTGACAACTTCATTGAGTCTGATTGACGCGCATATCGTGTCACGAGTGTACGCATACAAGACAAAGTAGAATTTGCTCTCACGCGCTGACCAGAGTGGGAATGAGTTTTAGTTGGGGGAGCATAGGCGCCAGCGGCTCTTGTTCTCTTACCACGACTCATCTGCTAAATCGCTCTACACGTACTGCTGAAATACAGAATGGATACGGCTTCTTCCCTGTTTCTTGAATTTGGACAATATAGCTCTCGCACTAGGTTCAGTCGCAGAGATAGCAGCAGCTCTGAAATCAGCATTAATATAGAGCCACCATCGGAGGCTCTAGATGGCGAAGAATATGATGAATGGACAGATGGCTATCCCGAATTGCTAGCCGAACTGCAGAGATCTAATTCTGGAGATGATGGAAGTGCTCGTGGTTGGGGTGAACTTCAAGTAATGTTCCCTGGGCTTGTCATGGGCTATAAATCACTGAATTTCTTTGCTATGCTGCTATATTTTACAGGAATCTCATGCAGTAATTTCAATCTTGCCCACCAGTGCACCATTGCCTCTACACCCTACTGCTCGACCTATTGTACAGACTGACCTTGATCAGGGGAATCAGCCTTTTGAGATAGCCAATCTACCTCCAGGATTTATACCACAATATTGGACACCTGAACCCAATGGTGGAGGAGAGAGGGTAGTTAAGCTACCTCCAGGGTTTGTACCACAACATGCATTATCTGAACCAAGTGCTGGAGTGGTTGACATACCTTCAAGATTTGAACCATGACCACTTGAGCCTAGTGCTGGAGCAGGGAGAGATCTCCACACTTCTCAGGAAGGCCCACAAGCAGCAACTTTCTATTCTCCTCATGGTATTACTGATAGCCCAGAGAGCTTTCCAGATGGTCTACACCCTGATCTTGCAAACACACAGCATGTTGATTCATTTGCCACTGAAGATCCTGCTATTACTAGAGCTTTGAGAAAGATTCCCTCTAGGACAACTTCTTATGCCTTTTCTGTTGCTGCACCATCTTTTTCTGGTAATAATCTGGCACACACTGATACTCTGTACCCTCAAACTGGACTTGAAGTACCTACTAGGCCACAAGCATTTTGGCAGTGGTCTTGTAGAATGAGTACTGTTGACAGCAGGATGCCTTCACCTCCACAATACCCACCACCAGTCCCAACTGCAGATTTACCTAAAGTTGACTTTCCCATTAAAAAACCATTAGCAAAACCTCAAGTTGGTTCTAGTAAGAGATTAAAATGACTTTTATTGGATTAAACTGATCAAAGCCATTCTATAGTGTCCTCTCTTTCTAGCCAGAAACAGAGTGATATCAAGGACAGTGCTGAATTGTGGAAGACATACATGTTAGAGGGTCAAGAATGGGACAAAAGTACAATGGATGACTGGAATGCAAATATGGATGTCATATTGATATTTGTAAGTAACTTCAATACTAGTGAGTAATATTAATGCTGATTTCAAAATAGGCTGGACTATTTTCTGCTATTTTGACTGCTTTCATAATTGAGTTTTACAGGAACTTACAACCAGATCCTCAGGAGACAACTGCCCAGGCTCTCTTGGATATTAAACAGATCTTACAGGGTCTGCCTATTCAAAATCCTGCCAGTTCAGTTTCACCAGCAGAATTTAAACTATCACCAATTTCTGCATGGGTGAATGGTCTGTGGTTTGCAGGTCTTACCCTAAGCCTTGGTACTGCAATGACTGTCATGCTAGTCAAGCAGTGGTTCCAATTTTATCTTGGGGACTTGAATAAGAAGAATGCCTATAGTTATGCTCAATATCAACAGTATAGGCATAATGCTCTGCTACAATGGCACATTCCTGAAATTGTATCAGCAATTCCACTTGCAATGCATCTCTCTGTATGGCTCTTTTTAGCTGGATTAGTCATCCAACTCTGGGATATTAATTCAGCCATTGCATCAGTATTACTGGCTATTGTTCTGATACTTGTGGCCAGTTATATGACAACACTCATTTTACCATTAATCTACACATCCTGTCCATACAGGACATTTGGATCTCTTGCACTGGAGCAAGGTCTGCACAAACTGCATGTACTCTTCTGTCAGACACTGTATACCTGTTTTTCATTGGCAGACTTACTGGAATATGACACTTGGGCTCCAATCAAAGTTTTTGCTGGAGTTGCAAACAAAATACAAAGTTCCTTTTATTGCTGGTGGCCTTTGCAAATGAAAAAATTTAAGAAGTTTATCAGATCACCTAGGAAAGGCATCAAAGGGCATCTTTGATATATCAAAAAAAGAATACATAATAACTTAGAAGGAAATCAAATCAAGCAGCAGCAGAGTAGACTTGAAATGGATGCAATTTTATGGCTTCTTGATGTTTCACAAGAATCTAAAGGTGTAGACCTGGCTCTGACTAGTATTGCAAAATTAAAGCCTGAGAAGGATATGGTCATACAAGTGATGGAACACAATGCATTTCATCTTCTTCTGGAGAAAGCATATGTTCCTCTCATCAATCACAATGTGGATCTCATGGCAAGGAAGGTGTTGAGAATAATACCAGAGTATTGTGTTCCAGATGTCACAAAGTTGCAATCTTCTGGCCAGTATCTTCTATCATTGATGTCAATCTGGCATCATTCAGATTATTCCTCTGAATCAAAACCACCAGTAATTCCAGCTGAAGATCAATGGAATAATGGAGTTGTTAGCCTTTATGTTGACACAGTTGCTCCAAAACAACCTGTAAGACTGTTTGGTGAATGGCTACATATTTGGAGACTTCTGAGGCATGAACACAAGCACAATATCAGTGTGATATCAGACATATGGGACCCTAATTAATTTGCTTTGCTAGTTTGCACTGAAGCACATTACTTCACACTGTCTGGAAATCTTTTGCAAGAACTAATTGATGATGAAGAGAAAGAGTCTTCAAATAATCCATTTTCTTGGGTAGATTTGAGTTTGCTTCTGAGTGATAATCTGGATGGTTTGCTTCTAGAAGCATCAACAATTGAAATCATTCTTGACACTGTAACATTTACAATCATGAATACTTGTGGACTAAAAGATACAAATGCTGTCCTCACACCTGAGATGTTGCTGCTTCTGCTAAAATTTATTGACAGAAATAAAGTCACATATCAGGACAACAGTATTCTGGAGAAGGCAATCTTTTGCCTGGATGTATTTTGTGACTGCAGCTTTGGCAAAGATACATCTCAGAAGGTAGAAACATATTGGTCAGATGGAGGAAAAGTTCCCTTTAGCCAACAAGAGGGGTTGAATAGGCTCATCTTCAATGTTGATGCACTTATCCATGCTTATCTGGATAAAGGAAGCATATTCCACAGTCTTTTGCAGGAGGAACTTTATGATGAAATTGCAATGATAAGTGCCAGAATACTCTTGGGTACTCTAATGAAGCTCCATGATCCTTCTATAAGTTATCATGCAACTCTTAAAAGGCTTCCACCAAGATTATCCAAATCCATAATTGAAGTCATTGACATTCAATCTTTGCATCTATGGTCTTCTGAAAAATCACTTGTATGGTTAATTCGTCTGTTGGCTGAGTGGTCTGACACCAATATGTCAGAAGGTGGTCGTTCCATAGCATTTACCATTCTTGGTGTATTATTACATCATTCTTGGTCAACTACTACTCATATAAGAGTATGTAAGGCTATTATCCGATTTATGACCCATGTACTGGATCACAAGAACAGCCATGACAAATGCCTCATTGTGCAAATTCTGGGCTCTGCATTGATTGCAGTCATTAAAGGAATAATTCGAAAAGACATGAGGATGTGGTATATCTCAAAGGATGTTATCAATTCGATTTGCAATCACTTCCAATCCAATCACACCACAAGGAAGTGCAATGACATTTGGAAAGAAGCCGTAACGTTATGGGACACAAATTTACGCCAGCACAGATACTATCACGAGAAGGAGATGTACAACAAACTGAACCGCCTCGTTTGGATGGAGAAAAAATAAAATAAAATGAATTTTTATCAAGTAAGTACAATAACCTTTTAGAATGTGTAGGGTCTTACTATTTTAAAAAAGCTGTCAAGTACATGCCGTGTCAAAGGGATTGCAAAAGAACCCGCTTGGTAGTACGATACTCTTTTACATTTATAACACCATCATACATTTTTACGTAGAATCCTGCAACTGTTCAATACATTCCACTTACGATGATTCGTTTTCTGGGTGAAATTGTTGGAAGTTAATACCACAAGCCATTGCAGGTCAAAGTAAATGAAGGTACTTCCGCTAGCTCTGTGCCGCCAGCCTGATGAAACAGATGTCGATATCAGATACGAAGATGCAGTCAACATAATGATCGAGATTCGAAAGCAGTAGGACAAGCAAAATATTCTGGAAAGCCATGAGAAAGATTTCATTATTTACTATGACCTACAGGAACCCAAGGGCCCGTGGGACTCGCTATGCCCAAAGACTTCCAAACCTCGCTCGCGAGCTCTTTCTCAGGCTTGCTCAAGAAAAGAACGAGCGTCGCGAATCGAGGGACACGGGCTAAGTTGTCCATGTAGTCCTTCACTTTGTGGCCAGTAGGTGAATTCATTCCGTCTGCCTTCAGCATCGTCAGGAAGGTCTCGAGGATAGAGACCAGAAGTGTTGGTTCGAGAGAGGATTTGAACAATGTTGGGATGCTGGATGGCGGTATAGTCTAAAGAACTATATCAGCTAAAGGTATTGTCAATGTAAAGTCTAGAACAAACGTACCGAAATCAGAGCCCATCTATATTGCACCGAACTGACACGTTGCCATGCTTGCGTAAATTCAAACAACGAGGTAGGCGCCTGAACAGGCGCTCTACTTGCCGGCGATTCTGAAGGCGTTCCGCTCGCACTCTTGTTGGAGCTGGTCTCAGCCGCGGAAGGCGCAGCATCGGCGGGTGGTGACTTTCTGCCGCCATCCCGGGTCGCGAAGAAGGTATTATTACCAGACGCGCGGAAGATGCCTCCGCCCACTCGACTAGGTTTCGCGTTGTCCCTGGACTGCTTCGCATCTTTAAAGCTAGTTGCTTTCGGTACTTTCGGTGGAGAAGTAGAAGGTGATGCAGCTGGTGCGGGAGGTGGGCTTGCTTTTGGAGCAATTTCTGTGGAAGCAGGCGGGCTTGGCGATGGCTTTTTCAGAGATCGCGAAGAGACGGGTTGAAGAGTGTCGATGTCAACTACCGGTTTCGGAGATGGCGAAGACTTTTCAAGAAGAGGATTCGGCTGTACTGAAGCAAGTGGGGCGGAGCTTGTGGTCTTCGAACCGGAAGGTGGGGGTGATGAAGCTGGAACATCGACGATTTTGATTGGGACGCGTCGACGCTGGGGTGCTGCTTCCGGAGCAAGTGACGAAGTCATGGGTGCTGCGGAGACACTCCTGGAATTCTATCATAGGGGTTCAGAGTTCTGTTTCCAGCATAGCATTTAGACAGAGACGGACACTCACCTTCTGCTTCTGTTTCTCAACCAAATCTGCCACTTTCTTCAACTCCTCCTTTACAGAAACATTGCCAGGTTCAAGACGCAATGCTTCATTAAAATCTAAGAAGTAGTCAGCATACATGCACACATGGGTTTCAGACAAAGTGAACGTACCTCTCTGCGCTTCTACTAGTTTTCCGGTGCTAATCCTAGCTTGACCCCTTCTGAACAAGGCCTTAGTATTTGCCGGCCTTAGTCCTAGAACAGTTGAGCAATCTCGCTCTGCATCCTCATTTCTGGGAGTGTGATAGAGCGTTAGAAAAGAATTCATCGAGGCGTGAAGCCATGTATGAAGAACGTACTTGCCTAGCTTGAGATACGCGGCTGCACGGTTCAAAGGAAACGTGGGGTCGCTGCGATCGGCAAAGATAGCGGAAGAATAGTGACCAATTGCGGTAGGATAGTCTCCAGCCTTGAAAGCTGCGTTTCCCTAGATAACGCAAAAGTAAGCAAACGGGCTGCTGAACAAGATAAGGTCTCGGAACACTTAGTACCTTCTCTTTCTCGGCGTGAGCTTTCGTGTTTGGCATGGTGCTTTTGAGTAATATGAAGTAGCTAAATTAATGGTCTTAAGTATAGAACAATATAGAAGTACGAGGTGGATGCCCTCCGTACTGCTGCCACAGTCGGTGTCGTGGCTTAGCAGAAGGTTGTGAGTCTCGCCAGTTCTGGCGAACGCGATCACGCATTTGTTTGTCAGAAGCGACGAATGTCAGCAACGGCTAACTCCGAGGTAATCATAATGCGACCAGGTTGGTTCCGCCTTGGTGGGGTTCTTGATTTTCATTTTCTTCTAGTCTTTAAAAGCATTAATGGGGTAGTGGTAACCTGGGTCGTTGCCATTGGATAAATGCCGCGTGCGATTATTCGACCCGCCGGGGGTTCGATTCCCTCTTAATGCATTCTATAATATTATGTGTCAGTATCACGCACTTATGATATAATTTTTCCTCTCGGTAGCTAACTAGCCACCTCTAACACTATGGTATTTTATCCACGAGATACACAAGTTTGAAGCGTACGAATTACATTTCCAGGTGAGACTCTAAATTTATTATTGTGATACTTTCGCTCCTTGTACCCATACTTTAACTCTGTTAGTTGTGTCGCCGATACACCACCATTTCTCAATAATCTCTTCGGTAAGTCTGAATTTCCCGCTTTCGCAAGGAGAGTCAAAGAAGTCGAGGGGGCCCACTCCAGAATCGGTTTCGGGGACATAAATACGGACTGGTAGAAGCATTAGCATGTTCAATGCGGATGAAATATGCGGCTTACTTTGTTGAGCATCGAACGGGGCGCCAACAGCAAATATACCCGCACCAGCAGGAAGACCGAGTGCAAGGGCTCCGCCTCGAGTCGCCAGATAGAGAGACTCGGTCCAATGAATCGAAAGTGCCTCCCTTGACTGACCTTGCTCTGGCTGCTTCCCTTCTTCGTTCCTGAGCCTCGAGCCTTCGCGCATGCGCGAGACGCAGACCGCCTGTCTCATGGCATTCATAATATCGACGCTGTATCCACCTGCGATGTCGGTTCCCAATCCGACCTTGACGCCATGCTGAAGAGCTTCTCGCAAGGGAAAAGGCTCTATTGAGAAATAGGTGTTTGACAAAGGGCAGTGAGCGACAGAGGTTCCGCGAGCAGAGATAAGGGAGAGTTCAGGCTGGGTGAGAAATGTGCAGTGGGCTTGGATGGTTCTTGTTGTTAAAAGGTTGGACTAAGACTTAAACAGTTAACTACTAACAATGTTGAGAAGTGAAGGACACGGCTTACACGGTCAAAGATCTCGACATCTTTAGCGCCTCTTTCAGATCTCACCCATTCAACCTGATCATGGGCTTCCGCCATGTGACTCTGAACACGAAGGGACTTCGATTGCGATAGGGCACCTAGTCCTTGGAGAAGGGTATCGGAACAAGTAGGGACGAAGCGAGGCGTTAGCACGGGCTCGACACGGCGCTCATGGGCAGGCAAGTGGGATACAAGATGTTGGCATCGTTCGACAAAAGAGGATGCTGAAGACAAAGCGCTATCGGCTGAGCTCTCGTTGTATGTAGACCGCGAGGATAAATCCATGGAAAGTTTCCCTACAAAAGTGCGGATACCGGCGTCCTGCATGACTTGGGCAAGTAACAAGCTGTAGACGAAGAACAGCAATCACTCTTAGCACCTGTCATCGTCATGTTCATCGAGATGCAACGTACTTAGTGTCTTCCTTGATGGTCCCAAAGAGTAGTACTGTGCCAGTGCCATGCTCTATCAGACGACGTGCCAGACGTGTATAAACCTTCTTGGCCAATATATTATCGGCATCTAGTCTTTCCTCTGCCTTCAGTGCGTACTTATCAAGCCACTGCATCAAAGGTAGATCAAGCCCATTGCTTTGATACAAGAATTGGGGAGCATGGAGATGCAAATCGCAGAACGCAGGCAAGATGAAGCTCCCGTCTGGGATGATGGTGAGTGAGCCAGTGCCTTCAGCCAGCAGCTCAACAGACCGAGGCGAATCCGCACGGTTGAAATAGATAATGGAGCCAGAACCGTTGACAACTTGAGCCAGTTAGTAAGAGGTCAGGAGATGGGATGTTTGCGTGGTAAACTGACTGAGGAGATGGTCGTGAAGGATCTCCAAGTCGCCCAGAGCCGGCGTGTGGAAGAATGTGCCTCTAATGAGACGGGTTTCTCCGTTCAGAGGGGAAGCCATGAGATAGTATTATACGATACTTAGGGTAGTGATATGCTGTAGAAGAAGAGAAGGGGAACGAAGTTAAGATATTTCGCCTGGGAGTGAGGTGATGGTGGTCGATCACAACGCGTCGCCCGGACCAAACATCCGACACCTTCTTTCCACCTCCACAACCGCCATGCCTCCTACCTACACCGTCTCCGCGCAAGCCTACTACAAGATCTTCTTCCATGCTGCAAAGCACCCGCACAACCCCGTCAACGGCGTGCTTCTCGGATCGCAGCCGTCCCCAGGCGGCAGCGTGACGGTCGAGGACGCCATCCCCCTCCTGCACCACTGGACAAGCCTCAGCCCCATGATGGAGATCGGCCTCGATCTGGTGGGTGCTTCTTCACGACCCCTGCGCACGAC
>JASFDH010000429.1:0-24333 GCA_036937195.1 Nidularia pulvinata
AGAGGTATAAGTTTTCCTTGCAATTTGGCAGAAATTTGGCAGGGGTTTTGCAAGAACACATGCTTCCAGCCAGTAAACTTCTTAGTATTTCACACTAGCATACACTGCATGTTGAGCCTAATTTTCAGTCAGCTCAAGGCAGCAGAAATTTGGTTGCTGACCAAATTTCTGCTACATTTCTGCTGCTACCTTTCCTCTAAGTTAAATGTGGTAGAAATACTATTGTATTATATTTCTGCCACATTTCAACTTCTGCAAAAACTGGGGCTTGTTACATTTCTGCTGTGGCCAACTGATCAGTTCTAGAGCAGCCTACATTGGACATGTACCTGTGACTGCCCATTCAATGTGACACAATGTTGATGCACGCTTATTGCCTGTGCTATTGCACAGACTTCATTCAGAGTTTAAATACCTTCTTGCCCTCCTCCCACCATGTCCCCTTCATTGTTGAGCATCCCCAACAGTGTCTGCATATTCTCTCAGTATCTGATGTGACCCATGTATGGTTTAGGTTAATATGTAAGTATTCCAACCCCTCTACCTGTTATTGTTGGATCACTACACTTAGGGCGCCCTTTTTGGTGACACTGTTGGCTTCACACCATTTGGACAATTGAGCATGTTCTATGAAGCAGAGAGTGGTGATATAGTACCAAGTACATCCTAATATGTCCCCTTTTAGTTTAATGTCTCTAATAGTGGCTGTTGGCAGCATTTGCCAGAGGACATACACTGCTGCATTAGGATCTAGCACAAAGTTAGTCCAAGTCTTCAACTCTTGTGACTGAGCAATTATATCTAACTAATTCTTCTTCCTTTTAGATCCTACCTATTTCTGGTGCTTTGACCTCCCATTCCTGACACAGGAAAGTGGAACACATTCACAGGATTACAGTGCTAGTAAGTCTTATTTTCCTACATCATTTGTTTGCAGTTTACTTTCTTATATACTTATTAGTAGTTCACTCTCCATACTTGATAATCTAATAGATGACTGGTACATGCTGGGCACATACATCTGATCATCTTAGGTCAACAGAGCTAGATGGGTTCTTCTGCAAGTAAGTACCCTTGGTTTGCTACTAAGGATATGCATGTATCTTAGTGGTTATGAATAATATATTGATGTTCTTCGTATCCATGCATGCATGCCTGGCATATATTCCATTGGGTAAAGAAAACAGTAACAAGGGAGGCCAAGGATATCTGGGGGATCCCTAGGCAGAATTTCTGTCAGACAAAATGTAGTGGATGAAATGTGGTCTGAAATGAAGCTGAAATGGAGAAATTCCACTGTCATTGCACTGGCTAAAAGATTGGCGGCAATTTGGACAAAATATGTTGATTCCGCCACCTTTCCACTGGTCGAAATTTTGCTCGACACACAGTGATAATATTTCATCTTATTTAGCTACTCTGAACACAAAAAATTGCCTCTCATATCATTGTGCAAAGTTCCACGGCAGTGGGTCAGTGATTTGAGGTGTGTGACCTATGTCACGGGCGTGGGACCAGTGTCACGCTTAGCGGGGATTGCCCACCCCCAAATGAAAAAGCTTACGTAATCATCCGTTGCAAAACTTCATCCGGCCCGAATGCACATATACATCATACCCCCAGCCAGACACCAGCGAAGTGCCTATTATTCCCGCGAAAATCAACACCCATTGCCATCTATCATTGGAGTAGCATAGAGGGGTCCAAATTGTCTGCCGTTTGTCCGCCGCTCGACAGCGTTCGACACCATCCTACACATGCATACACACGCTATGATCAGATTCGTCAGCGCGTCATCCGACCGCTATCGTTCATTCTGCACACCCGTACATCGATCTTCGCTTATCCAGCAGTGAACACGTTGCTCACCGTTCACTGACACCATTCACTGCACGTATACGGCATGTTGGCTACCTCCACTATCCAGCACATTAATTACTCCTTCATCTGACGCGTAGAACACCGCTCCTACGAAACATCTTCCATTGCACATTATTCTTCATTCCGCATCTCACCCACGCTACCTATCCCGCCCCGTGACCAACCTCGTTCGCCTGGCACGTCATTGACGTACTCATTGACAACATATCAGCTCTGACGATGTTGGTGGCATGTAGGGCATCTTTCAAGGACAGAGAACAATGAGCTGGCTGGACATTCCGCATCATTGTTTTTGTGCTTGGGTACACCAGGTGAAGTTGATGTGGCGAGATATAAGGGAGGATGAGCTCTGTCCTAGGTGGGATTTATGAAAGAGAAATGGGATGACCGGGTGAGGAGAAATATTCCTATGTGGGCGAGGGGCTCAAGCATCTGGTCCAGTGTCAGGAAGACTTCCATAATTCGTCTCCCCTGTTCGTGACAGTTTTCGTCCTCATCATTATCCACGACATCCTACCTCAGCCTTAGCGATGGCCCCTCCCGCTCAATGGAATCCCCTCAAACGCTCAATCATACTCACGTCCAGCGAGGTGATTTGGGTAATTGGCCTCCGTGCACTCTGTTCAGACGAGCTCAGGTTGGATGATGCGTCGAGCCTCACAGAGTTCGTGGTAGTTGATAGAAGCTAGCAACAGGTGAACCGTTTACTTTTAACCCCACCATCCTCCATCTCACGAGATGTCTTGAACTCGAATCCATTGCCAATGCCAGTGAATTTTCCCCTCGCCCGATCGCTCCTCGGTACCCGAGGAGAGCTTGAGCGTTGCATCACTTGTTTATTTTTGAGGCAGGTGATAAATATTATCACGTATGAGGGCCGATAACGCCGCATAAGTTCTTTGTTGTTTCCCCATTTCGAGAGGACTTGACGTGATCACATCCATATTCATGGCGAGTTCTGTATAATTATTTGAATAACCCCATCTACTTCAATAATCGCAATGCTAGGTCTATTTGGAAAGAACACTTGGTAGCTGGGTGAAATTCTTTTCTTTCCTACGACGGTATCGACGGTATTGACAGCCTCTATCATCTTAAGTGTGTGTCCAATATCCAAGTATGGTGTAATGACTAAAAGTGCCGTCTCTCATGGTTGTTGCCCAACCTTCAGCGGTATTTCAGGCTTGTGTTTCCCGTATACGAACTACCAGACCTTTGTCCGTCTCCACTTTTTTTTTTGCCCATGTTCTTATGATTACGTTGATTTTGAGTCGGCGGGTTTTGTCAATGGTGCCACCACGATTCTCTTTTCCCCAATTACAACATTTTCGTCTTGATAGTGGTTGCCGTTGCAGGCCGCACTATCGATGTAAATCATTCTCATGTTCTTCCATATACTAGGTTCACTTGCTCTTCCTTGAAGTGAGTTTTACAATCCTCTGCATCCTGTATTGTCCTTGTTCTGATGTTTTCTGAATGGTCTTAGATTCGATTGAGACATGACATGAAATTTTAATCTGCCTGGTGTACGATATACAAAGTCGGCAGTTGAAGGGTAATACAATTGACAGGCATTCCCCACAGTCGTGGCTCTGGACGTAAGTATTTTAAACCCATTCGACAGAAGAATGCCCGTCCTTTACCGGCCTACCTTATTCGTGAGTCCGGCTTGACAGAGAGCGCCCGTTCATCGCCGCTCTACGTTCTTTGTCGCTTGTGATTTCTCAAAGAGTCTTCTTATCATTTGATAAAAGACTGCAGGTCAACCCCTGACCGTTGTTATTCGTGTTCTGGCTTCTAAAGGAGTACCCGTTCATCCCCGCCCTACTTTATCTGTTGCTTGTGACTTTCTTAAAGAATGTTCTTGTCATCCAGGTGTTAACATAACGTCCCAGCAAGGGACAAAATGTTATAAGGGTGATAAACGAGCGAAGATACAAAATGTAAGCTACGTCGTTTATAAGTAAATAAATGAAACAAGACTGAGTACGAATATGAAACAAATACATGAATGGGGACAGTCTTGGTGCGATATATACTGCACCGCCACTTATCCCTTTCCATTCCGTGTACCACGGCTAGCTCGCAATGATCTCCAACACCAGGTTCCAGGTGTTATCGAAGAACTTATACTCATGGAGATTTTATAAGTGTGTCCAATTTCAACGTGTGTAGGTGTAAACCATTAACTTACCGTTTAAGTCATTCAGGATCTTGATACAGAATCATTACACCTCCGTAGATGTCCGCAGACGTTTCTAAAGATGCCTGGCCCACTCTGAGAACGATGGGTTCCCTCGGAGGAGCGGCAACACAGAATTTTTTTCCGCCGACAAAAGCCGCAGAGTGTTGATTTCGTATAAATGCTTGAAGGAATCTTTGTCGTCTTTGTCCTAACAACATACCTGCTATCGATTTAAACAACAGAAACAATGAATCTCGTACCTATACCTGGCCCACTTCCTCTCCCTCTTGTTGGAAACTTGCGGGATGTCGACCCCGTCCAGCCGGTAGCTAGCTTTGAGCATCTAGCCGACGTATACGGTATGCGGATTACCTCCACCTTTCTAACTTCTACTCCGTAGCTCTTGCTGTACTTAATTTATCTACCCTTCCAGGTCCAATCTATAAGGTATCACTCGGCGGTGAAGAGCGAGTCGTCATTTCCTCCCGAGCTTTGCTCAACGAAGTTTGTGATGAGAAGCGTTTCACCAAAGCTATCAAAGGAGCCTTGGCTCAAACTCGCAATGCTGTCAAAGACGGTCTCTTCACCGCTTATCTCGGCGAGCACAACTGGGGAATTGCGCATAGAATACTTATGCCGGCCTTCGGGCCGGTGAGTATCAGGAATATGTTTGATGAGATGCATGATATTGCTGGCCAGTTGGTCGCCAAGTGGGCGAGGTTTGGAGAAGAGAGAATTGATGTCGTGAGCGATTTTACAAGGTTGACGTTGGATACTTTGGCCCTGTAAGTGTCCATGTTCAATGCTTTTCGCTCTTTATTCCTGCGGTCGAAAAATGGTGAACTGGCTTAGAATAGATGCGCCATGGATACCCGATTCAACTCTTTCTATCGCCCTGATATGCATCCTTTCATTAAGGCGATGGGCGGGATGCTTGTTGAATCCAGTAATCGATCTCGCCGGACAACGTTCACAAACTACTTTATGCGAGGCGCACAAAAACAATACGACGAAGACATTTCTGTGCTGAAGAAAACAGCTGGTGATGTCGTAGCGCAGAGAAAGGCGCATCCGAAGGACAAGAAGGATTTGTTAAACTCGATGATTTTTGGGAGAGATCCTAAGACCGGAGAGGGTATGGATGATGACAGTATCATGCATAATCTGGTTACTTTCATGATTGCTGGTACGTTTAAATTAAATCCCTCTGTATCAATCTACACCTCTGATGATTATAACAGGGCACGAAACAACATCAGGCCTGCTCTCATTCCTTTTGTACTATCTACTCAAGAACCCCAAAGCTTACCAAACTGTCCAACAAGAAATCGATACCGTCATCGGTCGAAATCCAATTACAGTGGATCATATGAGCGAACTTCCCTTCCTGACCGCCTGTCTTCGGGAAACCCTTCGTCTGAGTCCGCCCGCTAGATTTTCAGTGCAAGCCAACCCAGATACTGCAGAAGACTCGGTTATTCTTGGAGGTAAGTATGAGATTAAGAAGGATGTGGCGATTGTGGCGCTCGTGAACAAGGTTCATCGGGATCCGGAGATTTACGGCGAGGATGCAGAAGAATTTAAACCGGAACGAATGCTAGATGAACCGTTCTCAAAACTTCCTCCGAATTCATGGAAGGTATGTTGTGTTCAGCAATCTTTTATTATGATTTTTGAGTTACAAACATTATTTGCAGCCCTTCGGCAACGGTATGCGCGGCTGCATCGGCCGTCCTTTTGCCTGGCAAGAGGCTCTACTCGTAGCCGCACTTCTCCTTCAGAACTTCAATTTTCGCCTAAACAATCCCAGTTACACGCTCCAGATCAAAGAGACCCTAACGATTAAGCCGAAGGATTTTTATGTGCACGCTACGGTTCGGGAGAATGTCGATGTTGTCCATCTCGAGAAACTGCTCTATACTACTACTCTTTCTGATTCCCATTTATCCGTAAAAGAGGTGGGAATGTCTGGCAAGAATGGCAAGGGTAACAAGGAACCTATGACTATTTTCTACGGCTCTAACGCTGGGACTTGCGAATCGATTGCCCGGACTCTTGCTATGGCTGCGGGGCAAAGAGGTTATGAGGCTACAGTCGCACCATTGGATTCGGCAGTTGGAAGAGTTCCAACAGGAGAGCCTGTGATATTTATTTCCAGTAGTTATGAAGGAGAGCCTCCGGATAATGCGGCGCATTTTGTGGAATGGACGAAGCAGTTGAAACATGGAGAGGTGTTAAAAGACGTCAAGTATGCGGTTTATGGGGTTGGCAATCGTGCGTATTGCCCTTTCCACTCGTTCCTACATCCCATCGGTCAGTATATGAGGGCTAATCTCTCTCGTTCCGCAGATGATTGGGTCTCCACATTCTACAAGGTTCCCAAAACAATTGACACAGCCTTCTCCGACAATGGAGCAAAGCGTCTCTCTGACAGCGGGTTTGGAGACGTAGCTTCAGGAAACATCTTCAATCAGTTTGACAAATGGCAAGACGAAGTTTTTTGGCCAGCGGTCGGGAACTCTTCATCTGCCTCAGTCGATCCAGATTCTTTTACACTTGATATCGAAATCGACACCTCCTCTCGTCCCACGACACTGCGTCAAGATGTCAAAGCAGCAATAATCGAATCGAACACTCTGCTGACTGCTCCCGGCATACCCGAGAAGAAGCATATTGTGCTTAGGCTGCCCACGGGGATGAGCTACAAGGCTGGGGATTATCTTGCCGTGTTGCCTATTAATAAAACACAGAATATCCATCGCGTTCTCACGAGATTTGGTATTCCCTGGGATGCTATGATTACGATTAAGACGGGTTGCAATACTACACTGCCAACAGGGCATCCCTTGTCGGTTACGGATATTTTGGGGGCATATGTGGAGTTGAGCCAACCTGCAACTCAGAAGGTAAAGTCATATCCTTCCTCGTTTGCCCATACTAAGCCTTCCTTCTTTCCTACCCTAGAACATCGAAAAGATCGCGTCGAGCCTCACAGAACCAACCCAAAAATCCTCCCTGCTTGAACTCGCGGGTGCTTCCTTTGATTCCGAAGTAACAGCAAAACGTCTATCTGTGCTTAGCATTTTAGAATCATATCCAGACGCCATGCTTCCTTTCTCCGTGTTTCTGGAAATGCTACCTGCGATGCGCATCCGCCAGTATTCTATCTCTAGCAGCCCTCTAGCAGACCCTGGGATTGCTAGTATTACTCTTAGTGTGCTGGACGTGGAACACGAAGGCAAACGTTTCCTCGGCGTTGCATCCACCCATCTCTCCTCCATGGCTGCAGGTGACATCATGCACGTTTCCATCAAACCGTGTCATAGCCTATTCCATCCTCCCGCAGATATCGGGTCAATACCCATGATCATGATCTGCGCTGGAACTGGACTTGCACCATTTCGCGCATTTGTGGAGGAGCGTGCTGTTCAGCGAACCGCTGGACGTGTTCTTGCTCCTGCTTATCTATTTATAGGATGCGCGGATCCCGACAAGGATCGGATATTCGGATCTGAATTGGATAGCTGGTCGAGTGGCGAGAATGCGGTTGTTGAGGTTTTCTATGCTTTTAGCCATAAACCAGACTTGTCGAAAGGATGTGAGCATGTACAAGATCGCCTCTGGATAGAGAGGAAAAGGCTTCTTGAACTTTTCGAAAAAGGCGCAAAGGCTTATGTGTGTGGGAGCAGCGGAGTGGGGGAGAGCGTTGCCGAGGTTGTCAAGAAGATTCATGTAGAAGCGTGTAGTGAGCGCGGAGAGAAGAAGACGGCTGAGCAGGTGGAGGTTTGGTTTAGGAGCATTAGGAGGGAGAGGTACACCAGTGATATTTTTGATTAGGTCGGAGAGTTGGTTTGAACAATTTGGAGCTTCGCGAGCAATGCCATAGTACCGTACGACAAGACCCAATACATTCATTGAATTTGCTGAGCTCAATCATTTGTCGTAATGGATATTAACATGCAATAAATGCATTCGGAAATCAAGTAACGTCTATAACTTGAATCTTGTAACATGGGAGATAAAATATTTTGTAAGACTATGCGCACATACTTCTACTCGGGGTGCCCAATGATAATCACGACGCTACGCGTTGTGACGAATTGGGCGAAGACGAGCCAGAGACCAGCAATGCCACCTGTGATAAGCAGAGTTCGCCTAATGAGTATACCCGGATAGGTGGCATAGACAGTTCAGGTGACGGTGGAGATATCGAATTTGGAGGGTAGGATGGTCATTCTAAGCGTATAGATGTCCAGGAGCTGCATCGCAGTGCTCGGGATAATCGCGAAGAAGACATAATCTTATGCTATCCTTAGCTGAGATTTGAAGTATCTAAAGTTTACGGACTAGGCTTCGTAAGGTGAGACTCGGTGCTTTCTTTTGAACACGTAGTACGGTGACCATGCTTACGAAGTGCAGTTCTACTAGCGATTTTCAGCCTATCGAATGTGTTATGGTCGATATACTTAATATAGGTTCTTCTACTTGAACCAATTTTCGACAATTTTGTTCTGATAACACATCATTAACAGCACAGAACCGACAACTCTATGAACACCTATCGTGAAGATCGCGTCCTCAAGATCTGCAAGTTAGTGCTTTAGACTTGGTTTGGGTGCCGGCTTTGTAGGTGGGTACTTCCTTTTCGCAGCGTCTCTGGGATTGAATCCCATACTGAAGTTAGCCACTGAGATTTGTTGAATGCCAGCCAGTACAGTCTTCGGGAATGTTGAACTTGTCACGCCTCGAACAAAGCATCCATAGTTCTTCCTGTGACCACTATCCTCTACTATTCTTCTCTGGGGATTTTCCCGGGTTGCCATTCGTCGCGTCTCCGTCACTCTCGACTCAGGACCTAGGCACCTCCTTTTCCTTTCAGCTCAGGAGAGATAGAGGCGAATAGATAGGTCGCAATACCTTGATCGATGCTCTGGAAATAAAATCAATCGGCGTAAGGACTACTAATAAAGAGATTTGCTACTCGTAATCATATGATACTTCCAAGTTCCATCTGGATTTTGATCCCCTCTTCCACTAGATCAAGGTGAAATCCCTAACCTGTACTTCAGTTCTATCAATAATTGAATTAAATTGCCATGAGATCATTTTCATAGACTATATACATACAATCCAGGGTGGACAATAAAGGCTTCGATTCCTCTTGATTCGTACTTCGCCGTGAGCACTTTAGCAAAGATGTTGACGCGTCGTACCACTGCCTAAAGAGTATACTCTCACGCGATGAGCAAGCGGCCTCAGAGTAGACGGGCTCCCCGGCCAAATCCGGGTACGGGCGAAATCTTTTCCCACAACCGGGGGTTTGCTCCTTGCTGTTTCGTCCATTCCCTTCCTCTTCCTCCACTTCCTCCGCAATGCGTCCCGCCCTCTCCTCCGCCCTCCTCCGCCAATCCCTCGCAAGGACTGCACAGCGCCAACCGCGCACAGCGCGTTTCGCTTCGTCAGAGGCCACCCAAAAGAAAGCGCAGGACGCCCTTGCCAGCGCACAAAAGACGGCCGGGAACGTTTTCGAGAGCGCGAAGAAGTTGTTGGAGCCTGTTGGGCAGAAATTTGGACAGGCACTTGGATGTGTGTACTTCACCTCTACTTTTACTCTCTTCTATGGTTTCTTCTCAATACTAACTATCTATCTTTTACTCGATTTTCCCAGCGTACAAGCAGCCCCTGCAATACAACTTGGCTGTTGCGCGTGAAGTATTGAAGCAGATCTACGTCGCCGAGGCAATGCAGCCACCCTCTGTCGCCGCTATCCGCGAAGCATACGCATCCATCTGGTCACAGGTCTCCAACCCCGCTGCCGTCCGTGGTCTCCTGCAGAGCGGAGATATTGCACAGGTGGGCATTTACGGACTGCAGGCGTACGGTATCTTCAAGGTAAGCCTGGGGTCTTCTATACTTTCTCCTGTTTGTGTGGGCTTCGACTTTTGGACACATGCTTCTGATCAGCCAGCAAAATACATCATACAAACTATAAAGCCTGTGAACTGGCTGGCCTACTCAACTGTTGTCCTCTCTTATCATTTTATATCCAATCGATATACGCGTACTGACGCCCCTTCCCTACTTCCAGATTGGCGAAATGCTCGGCCGCAGGAGTCTCATCGGTTACGACCTGCACTAGATTTTGGGATTGCTCACGTGCAACACTTGCCGTCAACCCGTCATTACACTTAGCTTCGTCGTGCCGACCGACCGATAATAAAACCCTTTTTTAGATGTGGTCAATCTGTATCATCCAGTGATGTTTGGTGCTATGCATACTTGTGCAGACTCTTCCATGTTATTCATATCTATTGTTCGTGTGCGCCGTATGCCGTTGACCTGTCTCCTTTTCTCTTGGATTTTCCTGTACCATTCTTATTTTGTATGACGCTTACTGATTTATTCAGAAATTTACTGTTGCCGCGCTACTCGTGTCAACAGAATCTCCAAAACGTGTCTCATCGCTGTCGTCGGGAGACGATCCCAATGGGTTCACGTACGGTAGCGTGGTGGAGAAACGCATGTCGAATTCCGTGCTGTGGATGGTTAATACCACTTCAGGTAACGCTATCTTCGCCGTCAACGGTGAACTCGCGCTTGCTGGATTGAGTTCCGAGATGTTAGGCTACCCTGGAGATTCATGAAGCCCTGCGACAGCTCGTACATGCTCCTTTCAACGTTACTCCAGCATCATCTAATCATTTTCCGCCTTCACCCCCCCCCTGTGTTGCTCATCACAAGTTGTCTATTATTTCCCTTGTCCGTTTCATCCCTTTTCTACTTTCGAGGAAAGATTTCATATGGAGCACCAGTGCCCTGCGCGTCAGGCTCTATTTCATTTCAATCTACAAGTTTCTACAGGTACCAATTGACATCGACTGATGTAACCTATCAAAACACAGTAATATTGCACTAGAATAATGTAGACTATGTACAGTGCCATAAGTGAAGGTGAATACTAGTTTCTGAGATCCCCGATACCCCATTCCCAGATCTAAATGACATCGTGTCACCCAGCAGATAATCATTATAATGCAAATATCATCAAGTTCTGCAAAATCACCAAGCGTTATTGAGTCCATGCAAGCTCGTTACTGCAGAAGCTCTGTTAGTATCGAATATCCAAAATGGGCGAATATGAGAGTGGACTCGCCATATTGAAGAACATGAGAATATGCTTTAGAATGCTGATCTTTAACTCCTTGAGCTGCTTCATCGTTATTAGTAGTTTCAGCGGTGTTTTTCGTACTTCCTATAAATTTCTTCATCACTTCCAATCTCCAAATGCCTCCTGAGCTAGGACTCTATCATCCTAAATTGGTCCTCCAACAACGCCTCCAGCTCAGAGCGCACTTTCCTACCCGCAACTATGTCCGAAATAAATCTCTGCAAGTCGATTAATTCTTGTTGAATGCGACGACTGTTGATATTTTTGTGATTCTCCACTCTTTCTAGAATGAGGTCCACCATTTCTCAAGCATACTCTTTCGTGGTCTCGAAACGAAAAATCACGGAGCCTACGTCCACCATCGCCTTCCAGTGATATTCTGCTAATTCTTGCTCACGTGCCTCCCAGACCTCAGGCGGTAGTACCAAGTAAGATGCTTCTGTACCTCGCTCCTGGAGAAATATGGGAGGAGAAGCAGCATGTAGTAAGTAGATTACGCAACACCTACAGGGGCCGAAACTTGGTTATATTCTCTTAGTACCTATATGAAATTACAGAGTTCCGGATTTAGCGATAAGCTCCTCTCTGGCACAACTTTTCAACAAGGTTTTAATTTCAGAGGGCCCCTTTCTCTCTCGCAATAAGCTGAAGGGTGCAGGATTGATGCAGGAATGGCGCAGGATCGTAGCATGTGGGAGCTGAGGTTGATTCTGACTCACATAAATAGAGCACGAGTCAAGACAGAGTCTCGAGAAAATTCAACATCTAACATGCGTTTCAGCTGCGTAGTGCTAATTGGAACTGGATAGCATTGGGTTTTTTTAGCCCTTTCTCTGAGTTTCGTTGGGGTCAGGGCGCTTAAACGGCAATCAGCCTTTATTGACCGTTTACTGAACTCTTTCGCTCGCGTAACGAATTCAGTTATTACACTGTGTTTGAAGTTGTAAATGGCATCTTAGTTATTAGAGTGACTGTGATAATGGATCGTTCTAATAACTTAATGACTAAACTTACTGAAGTTGTATGTACTCTATCTTATCCTATCTTGTCTGCAATACCCCAGACCGCGAAGGTAGGACGCTGATGATCACAGGAGAAATTAAATTGAAGCTCTGGGTCCGTCACACTGGGACACAGGGCATTTTTCATGAAATCATAAAGTCTAAAAGCAATTTTGATAATCAAAAGTTCAACCTGCTGATCCTCAGTATAAGAACTGTACGAAAAAGCCACTCTTGATACCTGGAGTTCTCGTCAAAAAGCTGGAAACCGACTCGTTCCAGACTTCATGACTCAACTGCGAGAAAAAAATAATTGACACGCGTAACTCATGTGCCTCTTTCGAGAAAAGAGTTAAGTAAAGTCAGCCACTAATGCCTGTAGTCTCTACAAAAGCAACCTATTGTGACAATTCCTATAATCTATGTATTTATCGTTATCCACAAGTAATTGTCTGTTGGTTATCTCTGTTTTGCTCCCATCTTCAAAGCTCCGATTATGTCTGTTGAATTTGCCCTCCAGCCATTCAGACCAGCATTGAAATCTACCATCTGAGTAGCGCCAATAGGTGACGTCGTTGCTGATATATCGTCAAGAAGAATGACGTCATATCCCTTGTAGTACGAGCTACGATCCGGTCTTCAGAGCCTGAAAGACGACACGAAATTTGAGCTACTCACTCAAGTAACGTTCCCCAAACGCATTGGTCAATGTTAACACCACCGAAAAAGAGCGTGGTCATGCTGTTGTCCTGTAACCATGTCTGCATTGGAGTTCCTGGCCCCCACATTCCGGATAGGCGGTCTGACAAAAATTAGCATTCAGAAGAATAAACGATAAATGAAGCCTAATGACATACTTTTATTGAAGTAAAAATCAGTCCCTTTTGCAACACCTTGAACTTGCTCTGTGAAGAGATCACCCCATCTAGAATATGCTCATTACAAGCATTCACAATAAATGTAAAGAAAACAACTCACGGCTGTGCATTCCAGCTTCCCCGTATCAACTTTCTCCCCACCTCGACGGTCATATTCGGACCCAGAGTCGTACGAGTTGCAGGAATTGATGGATTAGATGCAGGTACAACTATCTTCCCCATGTCGCTGCCGAAGGATGTGGCTGAGGTTCTATCACTCGTGAATCCATTGATAAATGCAGGCGGCATGTTGATTACTGTTGAGTTGCGATTAGCAATTCACGACTCGCAGAAGAAACAAAATGAATCGGAAACCCACAATCAAACTCGGTTAAGCCCCAATTGGTCCAAACGACTGGCATGCCAGCAGCTCGGAAAGCATGAATTAGATTCACGGTTGTTGCTACATAAATTCAAAAATCACTCTTACAAAATGCGGACAGTTGTACGTACGAACGATGGCTCTTCCCTTAGGGTCTCCATTTAGGCTTTCATGGAGGAAGAAGTTCTGCATATCGATAATGACCAACGCAGTTTTGTTGGGTTGGACAATTATTGGCCCATTTTGCGGAACGGGAAGGGTTAATGCACCGGCTTTGTTTCCACGCGTTAACTAAAAGTCAAATGTTTAAAGCTTGCGATACTGAAACTACGAATAATAGACATACATCCCAACCAGCTGAAAGTTTCGTCCAGAAATTAAATACATTTCCAAATACTTGCGGGTTATTCGATACGGCCTGGGCAGCGATTTCAGGGACAAGAGCCGACAGCGATACAGAGAAAAGTTGTAAGAACAGGAGCTTCATGTCGGAAGGACACTAGCGTGCGATGACTCTGGTTTTGTCTGACAGGAAAAGGTGAAGATTTATATTGAAAGACGGAAATAGCTTCTTATCGAATTACCACACGGAATTCCTTCCACAATTCATGGACGGGGCCCCGCTCGAACATCAGATGATAATATTCGATTATAAACTGTGTGAATCCTGGAGTGATTTTAGGTGAAATATGCATCTGCGAGCACAAGTTCATGCTGGCGTTATCTTTTGGAGAGCTTCTTTGCTATATTTTTAGGCCAGAACCATCGACAATGATTGGATGTCACCGAATGACCACCTGGACGTTCATGCAGAACCTCTTAAGCCCCGACGTAACACGACGTCACGAGGGTGCATTCAGTTGATCTGAAGCCGTGTAAGAATGTTTCGTACAGGAAAAAGAAGTAGAGTTCGCTTCGGCGACTAACCTTCACCAGAGCTTCATGGAAAATAAAAATTAGGAAAAACGTTCATGTAAATTCCACTGACCGGCGAGGATACGACTTGCCTGTGCTTGTCTTGAGCCAAATTAGCAACATCAGCTACTACGAGATCCACATGATTTCAGTCCGATTCCATTAAAGAGCCAGCAGTGCGGCACTTTGGACGTCTACAGTTCCGGGCACGAACATCCGAACATAAACAAAAATGTATACTCTGCAGAGAGAAGATCTTAGTGAATAAGATAGCACAACGATAGCAGTGTCACCACTCGATGTTGAGTAGCGTGACGACAGGTTTCTATGCCTTCCTCCGTGAACCATTCCGCTTTTTTCATAGCAGGGAAGTGCCCGTGCCATTGCGATTACGATTCATGTTGCCTAGGTAATATAAATATCCAACCAGCAATTGATAATATGGGTATATTCAAGGTAAAGATGGTACTAACAATGTTCTAACACAATTACTAGGGTTGAGGCGGACTCATAGTCCATTCGTCTAACAATCTTACTTGCCGTCGAGCCGCGATGTGCATGTTGGGTATCTTTTAGTCTACCGTGCAAGCATCAGTAAGGGAAATCTTAGATACGAGCAGACATGGGAACGTACCTGCATGCCAATTTGCTTCCTGCAGTAAAGACACTTCACGGTGTGCGTGATGATCGAGTCCTTCATGGAATATCGGGAGAGATTGTCAATGAGGTACAAAACGAGCCAATACCAGTGCACATTATGAATTGATCCAAGAAATCCCTATGCGAGTAAACACCTTAGGAGCAAAAGAATAACTACCCGGCAGAATACACGTACCCGATGCTAGAACCACAGCATCACTGTCCAACACTTGTTACCAGGTATTGTATGGTTCCGTGCGGCTCCATTAAGGCCCTTTTCGGAGGACGAAAAACTTCTCCTCAAGGTTCGGGCGACAAAAGGGAACAAGGCAGCCGGTGGTAGGATAACATCTGACACGAGCGAGTTGACGTCTTTTGTGAAAGACGAAGCGATTCTAGCGGAGTATTAGTGGTAATAGGACTTCTAAGACGTACATAAGACCGGTAGCAACTTCTAACATGTTATCCCTCAGCGCGAATCCATGAATCCCCCCCATAGATTCCTAACTTTTGTACTAATCATGTATTCGGCGTTGAGAGACACCGTGCACGCTTCGTCCAGTGAGGAGTCGCTAAACTCTCAGTAGTCGTTGACAGACACGGAGAATACAGCGGTTCAGTAATGGGGACTCAAAAGCCAGAAGAGGAGTGTGCATGATTTGGAGAGGGCAACCCAGGGCAAGGGACTATCGATATCACAGCGGTCATTGTCGACGCCACGTTGATTGACTAGGCACCACTACTTACTAGAACTATATACGTCATGCCACGCGTCATGCCCACCGATGGAACACCAGAATCTCATTCATCACGCACATTTTGTACGTTGTTCGAAGTAGCACAGAATGGTCTGCTTTTATGTATAGTAGCCTTAGTAGACTCTCTGGTATAGCTGGTAAGGTTGCCATAAATGGACTTTCTTAAGACTTTTCTGTACAAAAACGACATTAATTTCACGTATATCCGATATCAAGCATTTGCCGACAACGGTAGTTGTTATGAGGCAGGTGCGTAGTGGCAGTACTGCGTGTGTGGTGTGCATTGACTAAAACGCGTCTACCCGTAATGCGCCGTTCTTGGATATTTATGACGCTTTGTTGGCGGCGCTACTCGTCCTCGAGATGGCTGAATAGAAAGCGGCGGATGTCAGCGAGAATAAACAATCTGACCACAAAGCACACGAACCTTTGCCAATCGCTTTGCCGACGGCCTGGCCAAGAACCCGAAATGCGGCCCCTAACCCTCTCTTGTCAAGGTCAAGGTCACGAGCCTCCAGTCCATCCGTATCGCCAAAGGCAGCAGAGCGCTCAAGAATGATATTTGAATCACGCTTCACGACAGTGGCAAATGTCTGCAAATCACGGCGGAGGGGTTGCGCAAGTGGAGCAGCGATAACTGCAGCCCAAGTCCAGGCAAATATAACCAGAACGGAAAAGACGAATTTCATGGCAATTTCGGAGGTGATTTAGCGATATTCGCGCCAGGCGTTGGTGTACAAGTCAGTCCAGCTGGCTTGAGGAAATTCAGTTGGGATTTGGATGTCCAAGTATTTATACCGTTCACCTTGGCCCTTTGAAACGGCTAAACTTGCACATCGAAATGTTTGACAAAATGATGGTGAGAATATGTATCGCTTTCCTTGGCGACCGCTTAATGCAGGTACATCCATTCATGTTAATAGAGGGCTCAAAACACACGTAGGCGCTAAGGGATGCAAGAATGTGTGTACAGTCGAACCTCTCATAACCCAAACCCAGTAACCGACCTAGTAACTCCATAATTCTATAGGATATCAGGAATTACGGGTTACGAGAGCTATGGGTTATGAGAGGTTTGACTGTACTCACCTTCATGCACTACATAGATCTATCTCCAAATAAGAAACAGGTCAGTGCTCATAAGATACGCCAAGTCATCAGCACAGGATTGAAGCTTAAATCTGAAACAGAAAGACGCTATGTACGAGGTATTTGGTATAGAAGGAATCTTACGAAGCATGCTCTGATTGTAAACTGCAGGTAAGCATCAGTGATGCCTACCCACGATCTACAGAATTCCAGAATATCCAAAGCTAAGGGTAGATACCTGCGTCTCAGCACTGGTTGGTGGCACAAAAAGTGAACACTATTCACCCAGCAGTTTCTCTGAAACACGTGGGTATCGGAGAGATCCGTGGCCGGCTGAGCACCTTCCAGCGCTGGACCTAATACAGCTAATTGTTAATCGATAGACCCACTTCACCAAAAAATAGCCCAGGATTTTGGTTTATAGTGATGCCTGTACAAACAGATCTAACCCAAATCAAGCAGATTGTCTGGACATGTCTCTTGACATATCTTACCAGAGGTCAAGTAGCAATACCTGCATCAATGACCCCTCTTGAGACCCAAAAAGCAGGATTTCCAAAAGAACTGTCAATCATTTCTTGGTACTTTCACAAACATTAGGGTGTGTAGTACTGAAACTATTGCAAGCAGGAGACCACATATTGCAGTTACCTTCAGTGACAGAAAGCCTAGTGCAAATGATCAACATTAAAATTGTGCTTATATACAATGTAATGTAGTCTCAAATATTTTGAAGCAACAAAAGAGAAGAAAGAAGGAACATATGCAGAGAGCAAAGACAGTGTTCTCGTGATCACATGCTCTGGACTATCTGCCTGATTTGGGTTGGATCTGTTTGTACAGGCACCACTATAAACAAGAATCCTGGGCTATTTTTTGGTGAAGCAGGTCTATTGATTAACAATTAGCTGTAATAGAGTTTTATCTGGCTAGAAAGCTAGCTGACACATGATGAGGCCACTAGATTTCCAGCTAGATAAGGTTTGGAGAGATCTGAGAATGGACTTCACGACAATTCTATTGAAAAGAGCTGCAGAAAATATCAGCCCAAGTAGCAGAGCACCAAAATTTGGCCTGGATGAAGTCCATGAAGTGACAGGATCTTGGATGTGATGCTGATGATACAGTGCATTATATTCATTAATTTCAAGAGACAGGACACAGTAGAGAGAATACATGGGCTAGTGCAAACAGCAGGAAATATGCAGTTTGTCACACAAACAACAAAATGGGAGATCACAGACAATCTTAAGCTTAAAATTTCTGTCTTATATAAACTTTCCTAATAGCTATATTTCTCAGATTCATGATAGATTTGTAAGTTGGTATATATTACATAGTAGTTATTCCACTTTTTATTGAGTACAACAAATTTTGAGTAGAGTACTGAAACTTACCACTTATTACAAAGTTGTCAGAGGCTCTTCTGAGTTCATTCCTGGATCTCTCCATATATGTGTGTTATCCATCAGACATATCTCTCACATGATGGCCTCTGCCTCTAGGCCCTGATAGGCTTGTCACATGTTTCAGAGAAACTGCTGGGTCAATAGCATTCACTGACACAAAAGCTCACAGGAGAAGGGAATGTAAACAGCAACTGGGATGTTATCACCACCACATGACATTTCAATAGATTACTCACAAAGCAGGTTCACTGGCATGGGCAGTGACAATAATAATGTTGTCTTGAAACAAAATAACTGGTGAAACTGCTGGTCAGTTGAACATTTGTTGTGCTCTTTATGATATGAAAGCATACATTCTAGAGAGGCCCATACCTGGTTCATAACAACCAGCATCCCTGGTCATTGCTGGTGGGATGTTGAAATAACACTGATAATATGGCTGAAACCACTATTTAGGTGACAAACAAGTAAAGAACTACAAGTAAAATACTCAACCTTATATGTAAAATACATAGCTGTTATGTACAGAATACAGAAAACTAATGAAGTATAATATGGAAAGCAGCATCCATTCATATACTAATATGGCCTGTAACAGTCTGACATCAGCCAGGCTTCCAGTGGGACAGGCATCAAGCTCATATTTCCAACATGGGATCCTATCTGCAATGCATGTGACAGTGGTACTCATAATATAACACTGGTTTATGCAATGTATGCAGGCTCCAATATGCATAAGGTGTGCAGTAGACAGGTTGATTCAAGAGCTAATCCTCAGCACTAAACAATGAAGTTTGTCCAACAGATCATGTGACAAACAATGCAGGCAAAAGCATACTCAGTGTCAAATCTCATTTCAAAAGGAAGAATAGGAACTAGAGGTTATAAGTTATGATAGTGCTATGTCAGAGAAATCTCAGAAGTAATGTCAGAAGGATTTCTGACCATAACACTAAAGATAAGAACTGTTGGCTTCAGCTTATGTGCTGTGCCCTTCCAGTTCTTGTCAGTTCTAACTTAGATGAGTGATCCACACAGCAGAAGATAATTACCAGTGACAGAAGCATGTCAGAGATAAACAAGATATTGATGACTAGTATCAAGTCTAGTGTCAAGGGCAAGATAAGACTAGTCAACATAAATCAACTAGGAGGCAGGTCAGAAAGGAGTCAGAAGGTTGTAAGTGAATCAGAGAGACTAGGGATGATCTTAGTCAATATTCAGATTGGAGGCTATGGTACAAGATAGGACTACTTAAATATGAGTATAGCTGATTGTAATAATAAAAGCAGAAGTAGCAATACTATGGATACAAGGAATAATAAAAGTCCTTGACACATAATAAAAGCAGTGGAGACAAGAGCAGAAGCATAATTGAGCAGAAGTGTACCTAGAAACAGTAATTGTATTGTGAGCATCAAATAATGAAAACAATAGTTTGGTGATTAACAATGAATGGAAACAGGTGGAAGATGTCAGAAGCATAGCAGGAAATCATATCATAGAGTCAGAAAGCGTCAGAAGATGTCAGGAGAGATCATGGATGTAACACTCAGGCTGAAAGTGAAGTAATTGTGCAACTGCACCATATCTATATGGTGAGCAAATGTATTCCCAACCCCCAGAAAAAGAGTAGCTACACATGTGGAATAGTCATCAAGGCCAGATGGGAGATGTGAGAGACAGACTGATGAATATGAGATTGGTCAAAATAAAGGGTGTAGACCTGGTACATTCACCTAACCACCCTTGATAAACAATCATGCACACAGCACCATATATTGGATATTAAGATGCAGAGATGATTGCCGAGATGCCCCAGTACAGTTTTGTAACTGAATCCATACCAAAAGAGGGCTAGTTGATGAGGGAGATAGGCACAGATAGCAAGAAGGTGTCATATCCCTATACAGCGCATGCCATCTCTGGACTGCTCACTATCAATCCTGATGCTTTCCTGACTTCCTGCTCATCTCCATGTTTACTCAGGTTTACTCCAGTCCATTTCCATTTTCATACTTACTTTGTTTCAGCCACACACATTATACTTTTCATAGTATATCTCTTTGCATTAACATTAAATTTTACTTACTTTGTTTCAGCCACACACACTATACTTTTCATAGTATATCTCTTTGCATTAACATTAAATTTGTATTCCTTAGCCCTCATCATATGCTCTCTCTCTCTTAACCCACTTACTTCTCTATTGCATTAGTATGATTATGGTGCTCTGTGTCATATTCCTATACAGTGCAGCATGCAGCATCTCTGCATCACTTACAATCAAACCTGACACTCTTCTGACTTCCTGCTCATCTCTGAGTTTACTCAGGTTTACTCTGGTCCATTTCCATTTTTTGTACTTCCTTTGTTTCAGCCACACACACTATAATTTTCATAGTATATTTCTTTGCATTAACATTCAATTTGTATTCCTTAGCCCTCATCATATGCTCTCTATCTCTTAATCCACTTACTTCTCCATTGCACTAGTATGATTATAGTGCTTTGCATATTACTCTGGTTACTTAGACTTTCTAGTATTTAAGTACTTCAAATGTATCATAGTACTTCAGTTTGTTAATTATATTGTCTTCAACATCTCTACTAGTATCTAACTGGTAAATAACTACCTCTAAAATCATCCTCACTCATCTCTACTTGTATTATCCTTCTTGTTGTTGTACTTTGCACTCAACAATATCTCCAGTCTCCAGAGATTCCTCCTGACCAACCCTTCAGTCAGGAAGTTGAGTATCAACCATCATTATACCTGAAGCAACTCACTCACCATTATCTGTAAATTGGGCATTAGGAACAAAGGAGGTGCAGCACATAAGCTGAAGCTGTTGCCCATCTTGACTCTCATACCCTGGTAATGCTCAGATGCATTTACCAGAGATATTCCCAGAGTCTCCAGAGTCTCTCCCTCATAACCTTCCTTGCACACTGTATCTGCCCAGAACCTCCAGGCTATATCCTAGAAAGCAAGTTCATGACAGAAGGCTCCTAAAGGCAAGCTCAAAGGGAGTCCAGGATTTGGACATATGGGCTCCAGAATGCTATGTCCCCATGGATATGGTGAGATCAAAGGTACACTTATGGTGGTATAACTTAACTTTTTCATTGATTGCATGGGATGGGTAAGGAGAACAGAAGAGTGAGCTGCTTTGGAGGTTGGAATGTGGCATCCAGGATGCTGATGCTGCAGTGGATTACAGCATCCAAACCTTTCCTTATGCCTGCAGGTTGAGATGGTCAACACAGCACCCCACTATGATTATGCTGGAAGGGAGATTATCTTGTCACACTGCTTGTGGCCTTGGCAAATGTCTCCTAGGACACCAACCCCACCATCACTCTTCATGCCACATCACAAGCAGACTTGATCAAGCAGCTTGTCTCTCTGCTACAGCACCCACAGCAGAGCTGCATAGCAACAGGCTGTTATACTGAGAGGAAATTCATACTGTAGAGCCTCAGTGAGGATGGTGGCAAGCGTGTCAGACAAGTGGAAGAAAAGGTTTAGGAGTGTTTCTTTGTGGGTCCACAATCCAGGGAGTTGCATGCATCTTGTAGGCTCACAATATCCACTTCTGCTTGCATGCTCATTGCTGTCACTTTTTGCTCATGAACCTGGATGCAGTGTCCATCAGAACACAGAAGACTAGGAGCTTGGATTAGGAGACTGGAGAACTGAGGTAGCTGCTAAGGTTACTGTGATGGTCAGACAAGAGTCAACAATATTGGCTCAAAAGACTTGTGTGTGGAGCTGCTTTTAGAAGGACACAAGCAGCATGGCTTCCTTCAATTGGCATAAAGCTCCACTTTTTAGAACCAGTCTGTTCTGATGTCCTAGTTTCAGCTTCCACAGAATTTCCACACCATGTCAGGAGTATTCTCCCCATAAGCAATAACCTCATTGTCCTGACCTTCCTCTATGACTAAAGAGGCAATGACAGGCAGGAAAGCCTGTTATTGACAGAAGACAGCACAAGAGAATCTGTCCAAAACAATGCTACACATTAGTGGATGTAGCTCAGTGTGCTCCATCTTCTTGTACACTTGAGTAAGCACAAAGACCACTTGAGAAAGCTGCTACATCTCAACTGATAATATTCTCTTGGGATGAGTCACCATATCCCAGAATGTCTATAGGTGGGGTACAGGAACACACACAGAGACTCTGCTAATGCCACTGTTTGCCAGTGTGCCATAGTAAGCATATTTTACCACAGTTACAATAGGCCCATAAATGAGTCTGGCATCAAGACCATCTTTTCAAGGGAGTAGGGGATATACGCTGCCACGTCACAAGCGGGCTGGCAGGATGAATTATGGCAGCAGCGAAATTGGACGTGTTGTGTAAATAAAAGATGATAGTCATCTTCGTCAGAGCTACTTTAGGCTCTTATCCCATGGCAAACATGCTTCGTCACTACTACAACGACCTTTTGCGATATTGCAATGAGTCTTGCAATGTCGAGAATCCATTGCGTCAAAAGAAGGATAACAGCAGAGCAAATTCATCCCTATTGGAGCTGCTATATCACAGGGAAGAGCTTGAATGCTGAGAATTTCGCAATGAGATGGCGTTAGTGTTCTCGACAACAGATCCTTGGCTATGTAAACTGAAAATTGGTCGTCGTCGCCAGTGCTAGACAGGATCGCGGGGCAAGTGGGTATGTGCACTGATGTGATGGGTGCCTGTGTTGGGCTCTTGCGCAGGACGTGAGATGCATAGCGCATGTCGATAAGGCTGATATGAAGCACGCCAGCGCTGAACGAGCCGCTCGCAAACCAGTACACGCACGTTGCGAACGCTACATCAGTTTCGATATATATAATATTCATCCAAGTTCCTCGCGCCTTTTGTGGGCTCGTAATGCACCATTGGTGAAAGTAGGCTAGAGGTATGATAACGAACTTTAGTTATGTCGTGAACAATATAATCAAGATGGCAATGATTTACATCTTACGCATCACTCCCTCTACAGTGGTTCCTGTGCCGTTATGTCAGATCCCCTCCCGTCATTTCACCCTCAATCTGATTCCACATTGCTGATGTTGATGCTTGAAGTTGTAGATTGATTCATCAAGCTGAGTCCCAAGCCATTTGATCGCATTGGCATAGATAGACTCATTGGCAGTTCCATTCACAAAGAGCAGACTGCTGTGGATATCAAATGTTGTACATAGCACTGTATCTCCAGGAAGATGCAGCCGGAAGGGAGTGGATCGAGATGCAAATAAGGTACATCCGCCTACGCGCTCAGTATGAGCTAAATGCCTAGCATAGCAGTGAGAAACTTCAATGCGGAACAGAAGTAAAGCCACATACCGTGAGCGTGACCCATGATCGTTGGACAGTGATCCCCATCCGATGCTCCGAAGTAACAATAAGGCGTACTGCATTTATAAGCTGTTCCCAGAAGCTTTGCAAGGAAGTTGTTCAGTTCAATCACTACCCCACTTATAGCTGACATACCATGTACGACCGGGGTGTGCGCTGACACAAGCCTAACAATGATTTCTGCATGTAAAATTATCGAGAGTTGCGAGCCAGCTGCAAGTGTAATCCTTCATTGGCACTGGTGTATTACAGATCGTTTAGATAATGGGCATCGTTGATGACCGCACAGTGATTAAGACGGAGCATCTTCGACAAGGTCGAGTGACAAATTGATTCTATTTAAGAGCTCGAAAACGACATGCGACCTTTGCCACGAGAAATCCATCATGTGATTCTGAAATGATGCGTCAATAGAGAATAACATTGAAAATTTATCTCAGGGAGTTGCGCCTCATTTTAATGTCACTGGAATTTCCTTAAATACGATAGCAGTATCTGTAGGAAGTCAATCCGGCACATACAGGAAGTTGCCAGAACAAGGATAGTTCGGGCTTAGCAATAGTTTAGTAATATTGTTAGTAAGGACTTAGCAAGCACTGACCCGATAGATAAATTATGTTGTTGTTGTAGGATGTTTATTTCATAGGTTGTGTACATGACCGTTGTCTATCGCCTATGTAGTGTGACTCTGGC
>JASFDH010000430.1:0-24288 GCA_036937195.1 Nidularia pulvinata
TGTTATATTCCAGATTGTCACGGAACCCATCCCTCCATGTCTCCTCGTCGTAAGAGCGTCGATTCATCCTCATCCTCGTCGTCCGACAGTGATTCGTCTTCCCACAAGTACGGGAAGGTAAAGAAGGATAAGAAGAAGGATAAGAAGGACAAGAAGGACAAGAAAGATCACAGCGAGCACAGTCAATCTCATAGCGCCGGTGCATCCTCCTTCCCACACGTAAACCAAGACCACAACCAGTTCCAGTCTCCCCCAATCGTCCCTCCCACCTTCGGCGACCAGAGCCATAAGCAGACGCCCATGTCCCACGTCAACTCTCCACCCCCGTATGCCTCGAGCGCGTCGACGCCTCCTTCGGGCTATCGTATCCCTCTCAGCACTACTTCCTCATTCCCTGCTCCCCAGCAGACGGGGACGCCTCCCTGCTATGATGCCGACGGCGTCACCCCAGTCTTCATCGGCTCGGCGCTCTTCGAGACCTCCGTTCACCCTTGCAAGATCGGCCCTCATCTCAACCCAGCTGCTTATGTTCCCTACGGAGGCACCGAGCACGGCCATCATGGCAGATACGATTTACTACCTTTCATCCCCGAGCAAATGGAGTTCGTACGCACATCGCACGGCCTAATCCCTCCTGGAAGGCGCCCGATCGAAGGAGGCTACGAAGAGAACGGAGCTAAGCTATACCACGCTATCGGTCTAATTAATGGAGTTCGAGTCCCTGGAAAGACTGGAGAACACTTGTACGAAATTATTTATCTGATACTTTAAACGAACCCCATTGACACTTGTGTTAGGGGAGCCTGTAATGCTCCTTTTGGTGGGGCAGAGCATATCATTCGAGAGAACTATGAGATTCTGTGGGTGCCACAATTCCGTAAAATGTTCTCGACTGATGCCTGCTTCTCAGTTGCTGGAGGAATTAGACTGTTGGCTTGGAAATGGCAAAGATGTCGCGCAGCGCGCGATCGGTATGAATGTATTGCAAGTGTATGTACTCTTTCTCTGTACGGTTATGCACTAGGGGTGTATTGTTATGGTGCTTTCAATGGTATGGAATGGTGTTTCTCAGGTCGAACATTGCACAGACGATAATCTGGATTTCGGAGACCAATGCTGGAGTGCCCGGAACGACCTCATGACCCCTAGGCACACATTTCCAGAAATTTAACGGATTTTACTAGGCTCCTTCGCAAGATGAAAGACTACAACCGATAAGATTTTTTGGATGCGTCTGTTTGACCGTTCAAGCTTACTTCAAAACTTTCGGCTTTCGATGTTTAATTGCAGAACTTAGAGCCGGCCCGGACCAGCCGCCCTTGTTTGACGGGGGTCATGTCATATAAACCAATGACGCGTCAGCCTCATCACAGAACGAGACTTGGCCAACACCTTATAAATTCATCGCAAGGGGCCTAATGTAATGCGTATAAGCTCCGGCATAGATAGGTCACCTTCTACTTCTGATCCTATAGCCTTTTGCCAACAATACAAGATTTCATGAAGGGCCCTTCAATGGTGAGTTATTATGACGACTACTTCACTGCCAATGAGACATTAGCGGTAGTGCAGACTCCGAGGCATTGAATGTAGTGCAGAATCTAAGACATTGAGGGTAAGTATATTTAAATGTCCCCGTTTTAGATTTAGGATTATTGATCTCTTTCCCTTCTCTCAAGATGTCCCCTCATATGTTTCACGCTGGTGACTATTCTTCTTCAGATAGTGGTTCAGACTTGTGCGATTTACTATTTGGCAAGGCCAAGAAGGACAAGAAGAAGAAGTATCATGGTTATCTGGAACACATGCAGACATCAGCGTTTTCTCATCTTCACGCGTATGCTGAGGCCCAGGGATATGGACTACCTTCCAACCCATATGGCCACCGCCTTTTGTTGAACACCAACTCCGCCTTCCCAGATGTTCAGCATACACTTACACCCCCATGCTACGATGCCGACGGCTTTTCGCCGGTCTTCTTTGGCTCCGCTATCTTTGAGAATTCTGTTCAGCCGTGTAAGATTGGGCGCCATCTTCAGTCCACAGTTTCTGTCCCCTATGGTGGTGGCGAGCATTACCATTACGGCCGGTACGATCTCCTTCCGTTCATTCCAGCGCAAATGGAGTTAGTGCGCACATCTTATGGCAAGATTCCACACGGAAGATGTTCCGTTGACGGAGGCTACGAGTGCAATGGAGCGAAATTGTATCATGCCATTGGGGTCATTAACGGCATTCGAGTTCCAGGAAAGACTGGGGACCATCTGTATGTCCATAGCTATCACATGGGCTATACGATGCTTATTGACACGCTTTCTAGGGGAGGTTGCAATGTTGCTTTCAATGGAGCAGAGCATGTTATTCAGGAGAATTATGATATCCTGTAAGTAAGCCCCTTTGTCGCGTATTTTCTCCTGCTAAATTTTGGTAGGTGCTGGAGAGACCAGCAGAGACCAGCATAGGGCCATAGCAAGTTCGTTTATCCAATGAAAAATAAGGAATGCAATAAAACGAAATCTGCGATGCGCTACTACATGTACTACTCCATTACGTACTGGTATATATGATACAGTCAACCTAGTCCGTGCAACGCTCTGAATACAATTCATTAAATAACTCCTGAAATAAATATTTAACTCCTCAGCTCAACAATGATGTTGATAGCCATGATAATCGTGTATGAGGCTATCAATAATATGCCCCAGCGTCGAGTAAGGAAGTAGTCGTTGAGAGGGACAAAGACTAATGTTGAAACTAGAAGGAAGAGAAGTCCGATAGAGCTAACGAATAAGGTTGTAGATAATTCCAGATGATATGGTTGTTGTGATCGCTGTTGGATGATGTATGTTCCAGAGACGCCAATACCAAGGAGAATGTTAAGCATGGGCCCACCGAAGCAGGCAGAGAATCCCATGATCGGAGCGAAGACCTAAATTTTCTTTTGTAAGTGCTGGAAACAGAGCAGATGGGAATAAACATACAGCCACGCTCATGTTCGCCACAAGATCAGCCAGTGAGTTTCCGACAGCGAAGATCGTAAGACCGATAATAGCATCGGAAAGGCCGAAGATTAGGCCGAATGTCTGGGTCATGTGATATCAGTCCTTTATAATTGTTGCTAGAAATGAAAGAAAACGCACCTGCAGGACATTCACAACTTCATCGGCAATAGCCATAATCCAGACCATCGCAACAAAGAAACCCATTGAACAGCGTGCCATTCGAGACGTAGGGTGGTTGCCTTTATCTGAGAATATCACAACGAGGATACTAGCAGCTACCCCAGCAACCAGTGCAGCAAGGAGGATCCATAGTTCATTTCTAGTTCCGCCTGGAACAATGGAGTTAAGAATGTATGACTATGACCGCCAAATGATGAAGAGATTGATACGACATACCGAATAATACCTTGGCACAGAATAACGGGCCCAGCACACATTGTGTCGCCATGAGCCACTTGTTGAATATCAACTCATGCATGTCCTCCTCGACCTCCTCTTCCGCAATTAGCACGCGTTCAATACCTTCTTCCTCAAAATCGACTAGGCGTCCTTCCGTGCTATGGGAGTGTATCTTCTCCCGAGACGCATGTGGGTTTTCATAACGTGTCACGACGACGGGAAGTGTGAGCGTCAGAAGTAGTACTGCAGGTGCGGCGAAGACACGCGCAATCTGACTCGAGATGCTTTGTCGTCGGAAATTATGCAAGGTGGGGAATAGTGTGTAGTATGTGCGGTATAGGGCGTGGGTAACGCGTCGCCATTTCGATGGAGGTATGTAGAGTTGGACTTCGCTCTCGACAGAGTCAGATGCCGTAGGTGATGCTGGGGTTCTGAAGATGGACGGCACTGTGCTTTCTCGTGCAGCGTTTCCATGGCTGAAGTAATCCTCTGTACCGCGGGAGCTACCAACGTCTTCGGAAACCTGCACAGGGGACAGAGCCGGAGACAGAGTGAAGCGTGGAAGAGATCGATCGCCCAACTGCACAGCGTTGTTAGCTGCGTCCCATTCCCCCGCATCGCGACTTGACAGGGACGTTCTCGGTGTGCGCGTTCGGGATGTCGGGTGGGAATGATAATGTCCTCCTGCATATGGTGTTACTGGAGTCTCGAACATGCTCAAGGAGGAGCTAGCAGCTGAATCCCGAAGTCCTGCGACTACATCACGGAATTCTAGAGCTCCGATTAAAGAGAAGGAGGGCATGACGTGCGACGACGGAGTTGGCGAAGGCGTCCTAGAGTGAGGTCGTGGAGGAAGATTCGTCTGCAGTCGAGGTGGTGCTGGGGCTGAAATCGCACGAGCTCGAGGTGTTGGCGATGTTGGCGTAAGTGTAGCAGTCTGGGAAGGGGTCGGGCTCGCTGGTCAAAAGTTCAGTTATAATCAAACACATCTTGAGAGTGAGACTGACGGTCATCTCTATATCGCTCTGCAAAAGTTATAGGATCATCTTGATACTCAGAGCGTGCTATTGACTCCATATACCGCTTGTTCTCTTTCCTCTGCTCCCACCAAGTTCCGACTACCACAGTGATGACATAGATCACGTAGAGCGTGATCAGCGATCCAGCTTCCCATAAACGAATTTCACCATCCCATAATATCACCAAGACGAGTGCGACTGCACTCGTGAAGAATCCAACGTCGCGTAAGAATGGCCCGCGGTGAACTTTGAAGGGTCGGATTATACACATAGAGCCTACAACGCACGAGACGATGAACGAAGCAGCTCCGAGAAGCTCCCCGATGGCCAGGCTACCAGAATTCGTCCGCATGGCAGAATAAGTAGAGAATAAATCTGGGCTTCCGTTCCCAAATGCTAGGAAGGTGACACCAGCAACATTTTCGTCCAGTCCTAATAGTTGAGCAATGCTTGCTAAGTTTGGAGTGAAGAAATCCGACGCGCTGATCCCGAGCGTCGAGAAGAGGAAGAAAAGCCATATGATGAGACCGACGAATGCAATGGGTCTTAGAGTGACGTCGGTGCAGAAATAATAGTGAAGGTAGTCGATGGAGAGGAACGTCGCTGGCGGCGCGCAGTATTCTTCGACATGTTTGCACTGTGTGTCCGTTGGGTATCCAAGTGGCCGGCACTGGTATATTTTGTTGCTTGTAAGGAAATCCACCGATTTCATTAAAAAAAATAAACATACCTGGTCGCCAAGATCCCCCGTAATCCTGACCGACGGTGGATTTGAAAGTTCATACGATATCCTCTTCACAAGACTCTGTTCTCCGTGCAAGAGAGAGGAGGCCTGCAGAGGTTGCCCATAATGACTCCGAGACCATAGAATGCAGTGTATGACGAGAAGAACGACGAAGAGAAGCCTGGCGGGGGCGGGCGACATGGGAGGGTAATTCAGGAACTTGACCAGGGGAGCCTGAGGCCTACAGGCGGCATGCCAAGCACTCCGTGAGCGTGGTGGAAATCGAGGTCACTGTTTGGCTTTGTTACTTTCCGAGGGTACTCCGGAGGGCTGCTTCCGTTCGGGCCGAACGATACCCCTCCGTCGTTTACACACACGGAAGCCTCATGGCAACTCACAAGAACGGTACAAAAGTCCTTCAATTAAATGGATACAGGTACGATAAATATTTGGTATCTCAAACTGCGAACAAGAAAACATCTTACAATACTCGTCAATCTATCCATAGGTCCTCGTCACTATATACCTAAAGCACTTAGATCCGACCGACATGAGTGTTAAGTGTTACACATGGCACGAGCAAATTAATCCTCCTCTTGGCTAGCGTCAAGGTTGCACCAAGATGGCCCCATTTTATAAATAGTCAACCAGTATCACGGAACAGCTGGATATGTCCGCCTGGTCTTATGTGACGAGTCAATCTGGTTGCCACGTCATTTAAAGATATGTACAAGTCTTGGGAATGTCCATACCGTAGTTTGCCGGCTTTCCTTGTCTCCCGATTCCACTATGGCAATATCACTGACATTCTGAAGACCACGACTTCGGGCCTGCAACTATTCGTCAGGTAACTGAAATAAAAGAAACACGTAACTACTCACATCCATAACAGCTGAGGGCACTGCCTGGTCGACAGAAACAGACATAAAATTGAAATTCGTTGAGGCCGCAGAGAAATCCCCTCGACTGGTACCTCCTCCTAGAACTTTCCTTGAGTTAAGAGCCGCTAAGAGAGAGTTCGCATATACTATTTTTACCGCTAATGAGAACAGCGGAGAAACTTAAAGGAGAAAATCGAGACCGCACATTTTCCAATAATAAAATCAATTGCAAAAGTGTAAAAGGAATTAGGCAAAACGCCGAACTAGAAATAAATCATATCAGATGCGTATTTTTAATGCAATGGAAGATAAAGCGTACTGCGACCACCTCGACAAAAGCCACAGCACTGGAACAGAGTGAGCGATGGAATGCAAGAAAGAAAGAAAAACTTACGTCGTGAGTATGCAGCAGTTAATTGCATAGACGACAAGCTTCCTAATGAGATTGTTTGTTTCTTCAATCTCAGAACGGTTTTTGTTGAGAAGAATGGTAAGCGCAACTGCGATAAAGATATCCGAAATGATAGCAAAGACGGCAAAGGGAAGAACACTGATCAACTGCTCAGATGTGAGTAAGTAACATTTATTTCCATCAGTAGATGGACAACTCAAGACATACATTGACTTCTTTCAGCCGTGTAAACTGTCGCTTTGAAAAGCTGATCAAAGACTGATAAACAAGTCATAGAAGATATCGATATGGCATTCAAGCTCACAGTAAGATGACAGTTTCTTGTTTTAAATGAGCTTGATTCATCTCAATAGCAGCTACTCAAACTCACCAATTCCCAGACCTATATTAATACACCAGTTCAGATTGATCCATAATCAGGTTTTTAAGTTCAGTATGATCTCACAAAAATGGGCCAAAACGGTAAAACCCTAAAACAAATGGTGAGTAACACGAACTATATGCGTAAGAGAAGAAACATACAATAATACTCGAAACCCACCAACGCAGCTTTTGGGGACACACTACATAGACAGAATGAGGACGAATATCGAAAACAACAACATGAAGTTATACGCTGATGTATCCGGTGGGTAAAGAAACTAGAAGGGAATGATTATCAATCAGCGAATGTAGCTCATGAATACAGTGACACGACTAACCACTGAGAAACAAATCCTATAATAACCTGAATGATGTGAAGTGAGCAAATAGCATGAATAATGATCCGTGAAATCGGGATTTACATTCATAGCGATAGATGTCTGTTCAGTGTTGCGGGGAATGTCAGCAGACAAACATTTCGGATAAGTAGTGCATAATCACAAAGAGAGACCAGACAGCGTTGATCTGCGCTGCTCTGTTTCCAAATTCCGTGATCTGTTCAATGTAAGCCTAAGGATAGAAGCATCGGTGACATCTCGGCGCTGCTCACGAGATAATGGTGCAGTGTATGGCACACTGAAGAGACCAGCATTAGAGTAGTCCGGAACGATTTATGAAGGACACGTACTAAAGATGACATGGAGGGTATCAAGGATCCTGCACGCAGCCATAATAAGCACAAGTGAAACAATATTGATTGACATATGTTCTCACCAGATTCCAGCTACCTATCTCGATTGTTAGCTATTTTCACGAAAGAGTTCATCTTGTACTGAGAACTAACCAACGCCTTTGTGTTGATATGGTCTCTTGGAAAGGATATGTAATAAATATAAACCTATAGAGACACCGGGATAAAGAAGTTCATCGTATTGACAAGACTTGTCATATGTAGTAGCGCAGTGGAGAACTTACCTGGAGGGTAGTAATCCCATAGACCGCCATCGTCACGAACGCTCCAATTAGCAGCGCGCCTAGTATGTACCATTGAGTTCCTAGTCAAACCTCCATTGATCAGGTAGACAATGATAGGACACGAACCCATCGTATCTTGCACGGAGGACGCTGCGTCCATGGTTGCAGACGCCCGCTAAGATGGGGCCACCAGTGATCCACAATAGGGCTCAAAACGCAGCTACAAGCGGAGGAAGTAAAATCGAGTGAGGGTGTTACAACCTGCGCCTACAGACTCGGAGAGGGGGTATCATGGAAGGAGAGGATAGGATCGCCGTAGCACTCCAAAAGCAGCGCCGTCTAGGGGAAGGATGTGGCTAAGCTCGTGTGGGTTGATTACATGATGCCGCTCGAGTTACTCCAGGTTACTCCATGGCGTTTCGGCCATCCTTCTTTTCCGGACTCGGATATGATGGAGTAGGGATCTTGAAAAGCATCAAGACAAGCATCAGCAACACATTTGCCAACAACTTGCAGATACGCGTGAGTTCAGGGCCTATGTATGATTCAGCAGCCCTGCGTGACGCGCTGCAGCCAATCATTCTCATCACTGCCACGCGTCACTGGCGGCCCGCGATGAGCGCTGAGAGCGGGTGAGTAGAGGAAAATGTGAATATGCTTCAATCGTATCGCTAAACGCACTGATAATCTTACTTAAATCTTAATTGCAATTTGGTCTCTTTTGGATAATTCTGTAATCAAAAGCAGTGTGCCATTTCGACATTCTTGCTGTCAGCGTGAAGGCTCCATTAAAGTTTGAAACGCAGCCACAACAACCGCACCGTATTGTGGAGAACAATGTCTACTGCCAGGGCGGAATTATCGTGGCATTTGCACGGGGAATATTGCAGTGATACAGAGAGTGAAAGTAGAAGGTCCAAGGAAGTTTTACGAGCTCTTAATCCAGTGGTGGTCGATTGCAGTCCTCCAAGCACCATTTTGGGTATTATGAATTGAGCTCAGAGCGCTCGTATCTCGTGGGACTAGGCGCCAGCAGAATGCAGAAGCAAGAGAGGCCCAACTTCCCAGGGGATCCAAAAGTCGAGCCTCGAGGGGTGATTCCAACGTGGTTCAGTCGGGACACAGGGGACGTACATCAACCCACAGTTCTTCGAAAAAACTAATTCCTTCAGAGTCATAGCTGAAGAAGATGAGTGTATGACACGTACCATGTCTGCCATATGCAAGTCATATTGTCATCTTCGATAACTGTTGGATCGTTCCAACATCCATCGTTTGATCAACTTGTTGACAAAGAGTATAGGGTCTTGGAAATGGAGGACGCGTTGGCCCTTTCAGACTTCTCGCCGGTAAGTTGCAGAGAAAAGTCACCATCGGGTATATATCAAGCGTGTAGGTATTTAGTTCTGCGGTGCATAAGCGCCGAGGACGCACGTCACGATATCGAGGAAGGTTGAGGTCGAACTATTTCCAATGGTATTGGAATGTTGTTGGGAACTCATCAAAGTGCATGTATTTCTTAGGGAAATCGCCTACCACATCTATCAGGCCATCATATTGTACATAATACCCCAGCAATCTTCGCAATGCCCTTGAGCCCTTTACACCCCAACCTAGGCCTCTCAAGATATTGTCGTGTCCTCTGTCTACCCCGCTGAAGTTGGACGACAGGACGCGACAGTTTTAATCTCGCCAAACGGATATCTGCATATTGACATTCAAGCATCTCGACAGGCCGGCATGCCCTCATCACGCGCCCTCGCTCTTATTGTGCTGTTGCTGGTAAGCTCCTAGGATACAAAAAAGTTATCGTGTGCCACCATTACTAAGATATTTTTATCCAGAGTATCCTTACCGACTTAGCCATCCGTCGCAGGCCAACCTACGTCTTACTAAAATCGCCCTACCCCACGAGCTACCTCGCTGGCGGGAACTACACCACCGACTGCACGACCCTCAGGGCCCTCGACGGTGCTAAAAGCGATGACCTGAAGTACTGCGAGGACGCAACGCTCTGGGAGCTGCACGGCAGGGAGAAAGCGGAGCGCCCGCTGATCGTCAGCTGCGATGCGGGGCGCAAGGCATGGAACACCGTCATGGGCCCGCTGAGGGACCCCAGCCCGCGCGGCACACTGTGGTATTACAACCCCCGTAGCGCCGGCATTGGGCCGCCAAGTTCTCCTCGGCGCATGACGCTGAAGGGTTACCCCTTGGGACACGACTTCCACCCGCTCGGGTTGGAGATTTACCCCTCCCACTCCGGCTCCGCGTCGAACTTGTACGTCGTGAACCACGCCCGCGCGCGCACCACCATCGAGCAGTTCGTTGTGTCCCCCGCGGACCCGACGACTGCGCGGCACGTCCGCACGATCAGCTCGGCGTGGTTCGTGTCCCCGAATGCGCTCGCGCTGACGGGCCCGGATTCGTTCTACGTGACGAACGATCATCTCATGACGCGTCGTTTGCCGGTGTTGGGCAGGGTGCTGCCTATAATCGAAACGATGCTCTCTCTTCCCTTGGGTTTTGTTTCACATGTGACACTTGCGCCCCCATCCTCCCCGAACTCTATCCTCAAGCACACCCTCGTCCGCCCCTTCATCCCCTTCGCGAACGGCATCGCGTTATCCCCCACCGGCACGCAAGTCGCAGTCTCCTCCACCACGCTCGGCAAAGTCCTCCTGTACACGCGCGACCCGCTCACCAACTTGCTCACTCCCCAGACACACGCCATCTCTGTCCCCTTCACGCCCGACAACTTGCGCTTCACCTCGGAGCACGAGCTGCTCGTCGGCGGACACCCGCACTTCCCCTCTCTCATCCGCGTCGCAGCGAACAAGACGGGCGCGGTATCGCCCAGCTGGGTGGCGAGACTGCGCCCGAGGACGGAGATGGAGAAGGTAGATAAGGGGTGGGTGTTTGATGGAGAGGCGCCTGTGCCGGCTAGCAAGAAAGTGAAGGCAGGAGAGACGTGGACGGTGGAGACGGTGTTCCAGAGCGATGGAGAGGCGGAGGGGTTCCAGTCGTCGACTATGGGGTTAAGAGATCCGGACTCTGGAGCCGTGTACGTGCCAGGGCTGTATGCGGATGGAGGGTTGCTGGTATGTCATCCTGGGAGAGGCACCGTATAATTGACGGTTGAGATTCTTCGTCTGGACTATAAAATTATCGTAAGACTGGACAGACTCTCGTTTTAGATTTTGGAAAAGGTAGTTTAGATACCTGTAGCTTTTCTTGCACATGCATTTGTTATTTTTGTATTTGACGCTGTCGTAATAATTCATTCATGGGTAGGGGAAAGTGTCATAAAAAAAACTTTTATACATCAATAATAGAAAGAAAGAAAATAATAACAAAAGACAAGGAAAAGCAAAAGAAAGAAAAATGTAGGAAGTAGCTCTACATAACAATCGTTGGACCCATCTACTACAACACACAGCGAAGTTTGGAAGATGTCATAATAAAAATGTAAACAACACTGGATCCAACTGCAATATAAAGCCAATACGAGCACGATAAAGGACGATTAGAGGTAGAGGAATGTATCGCTGGTAGACGAGGGTTGGGATACATCAGGAAGGATTAAGGATACGGGTGGGATAGATACAGAGAGATGGCAATGTGCGATGGGCGAGGGGTGAGGGGAGGGAGAGGGGCAATAGCAAGAGAGAGGGTATGGGCGAGAGCGGGAGGAAGGGGGGGAGGGTTAGAAGAAGCTTGGTAGGAGGGATCTGGGGGACTCGTTAATGAATGGTAAAAAGATGAGTAGAAGGAAACTCACACTGCGCCCATGCCCACCGCGAACGCTGCCACACCCCACGCAAACGACTTCGTCCGCGGCTCCATGGTGAACCGCCCCACCCGGCTGTTCGTCGCGATCGCGCGCTCGCCCACCTCGGGCTCCCGGAAGTTGAATCGTAGAGCCTCCTCCTCCTCTTCCCGCGCTCGCTTCACCCCCGCCCCTGCGCCCTCCTCCTCGACATCGGCCATCTCCACCTGCCCTGCCCGCGCGGCGCGCTGTGATTTGAGTGTGGCGATTAGCAGTCGCTGTTCTTCCATGTCCTGGTCGCGCAGCTTCTCCCCCGCCACGTGATCATTCATGTCGTCGTCGTCGTCCCCTCCCTCCTCCTCCTCCTCCTCTTCGACGACGGTCTCGTCCGACCCGCCTGGGGTGGGGGCCTCGTATTTCTTCGCCTTGGACGGGGATGCCTTGGGTTTGCTTGGACTGGGCGTCTTGGTCGCGCTTGCGAGCGTAGTGAGGCTGGGGAGCGCGGCAGAGCGGGGGACGGGCGCGGGGCTCTTGGTGCGTGCGGAGCGGCGCGGGAGGGGCGCCTTCGTTGCGGAGGGAGGGGGCGGCTGCTGCTTCAAGGGGGACACGGCGCGCGGGGCGGGGGAGGACTCTTTCCGGCGCTTAGCAGGACCCGGGCCGGCGTTCGTCGGGGACGGGGTGGGCAGGGATTTGACAGCGCTGGGTTTGGTCTGCTGCGGGGCGGAGGCGACAGAGGAGGCGGGGGAGCCGGCAACGTTGTTGTTGGCGGAAGCGGCTGCTGCTGCTTTGCCGGATCTACGGTAGTTGCCGTCGGGGTCGGGCTTTGCGTCGACGACGGCGTTGATGAGGGCGCCAAGGGCGTAGTACTTGCCGAGCTCGAGGGCGACGCGGGGGCTGACCCAGACGCCGGCGAGGCGGGTGATGTGCGGCTCTTTGGAGGAGCCGTTCTGCCCGCTGAGGTCGTAGTTGTCCTTGACCCACTGGACCTCGGCCTTTTCGTCAGACTCGGGGGCATTAGGGAAGGCGGCGCGGTACATGGTGGTCAGGCTGACGGCCTGGGTGTCGAATCGGCGGAGGATGAAGGCGTGCCCGGATACCTGGGGGAAGGAGGTTGTGAGCTGCTAGTGCTGCGAAGGCGATCGGGGAGGGATGTGGCATACCGTAGGCGTCTCAATCTTTAATCTGCCGACCTAGAGGGGGGAGCAAGGGCGTCAGATAGGTAGGGGAGATGAGAGATAGGCGCGTACAAGGATGTCTGATCCTTGGCAGTTGAGGATCTGGTACTTGACGGGGGGGATGTTGCCCGCATTGACTGTGGAAGGATGAGTAAAGTGAAAGAATGTCGGGTATGGACTCACGAGTAGCCTGGACATGGGGATTTGCGTGTCGGATGGGAAGGGCGGGCCGTGCGGACATTGGTGCTGCTGGTAGGTCGGCGCGAGGAGGACACGCTGTTCCAAGACACAGCGATCGTTGTTGTGTCCAAATCCCAAAGCACAACAACTCACAACAACCCATGCGCGTTCTTCCCACGCCGCGTTCAACAAAACTCGCATGCGAATAGCATACACTGGTACTTGAAAGTTTGAAGTGTTCCATTCCCAAGGGTACAATCCTCGAGTTCCTCCTCCAAGTTCACCAGCAACTTGCCACTCTCTAGTATTATGGCCTCAGTGGACATTTTTTTTCTGTAGCGGCTGGTATCGAGACCATATGAGATTAGGATGATTAGTTTTGCTTTGTCACTGGCTTCGCATTGAAGTGCTCCTTCATGAGAGCAAAACAAACAACAATGCCTGTGGTTAATTGTACTACAAGCACATTCTTAATATATTATTTCCCCTTCTTGTCATGCGCATTCCGGGACGCATCTGTTGCGCTCAAATTACGCATTATCTGCTCAAATTCGAACGCTGGCGAAGCCCTCGTCGTGATGCGAATGTAGGGCGGATCAACCGCCGCCGTTGAGAGATATTCCCACGCTATTCTATTCAGCTAGTCGGTTAGCGCGACGAAGAATCCGACTGTACTTCGACTGTACCCAACGTTTCTTCGCTTTCGTGTTCAAACGTTGAGATCTTTTGAAAACGACATGTTTTGTGTTCCGCTGCTCTCCGACTCTCACATTCCAGGGTTTTCCTGAATTCAATTCCTCTGACGCCTCACACGCCCCAAGATCCACACCCCCTGTCTACGCTCTCCAAATTCCTGTTGAACCAACGACTCAGAATATCTCTCGACGAATAACTCCACACTACTCAGGTACAATCCACCACGTGGTGTATAATGACCCTTCTCCTAAGGCGATGTGTACCGACATACACAGCACCTGTCACCCAGCTTCTAATAGGCGCACGCTCACCCATGAAATACGGCACTCTTGAGAAAGAGCAGCCTGCGACATACATACAGGCCCGCTCCTGCACATGAGTGATAGCCACCTCTACAGCCGGCTGCTGCTCTCCAAGGGCCTGGGCTACCCGCTGTGGTTCCCTGAGCCGTATGATGACCTGCCTCGCGCGTACCGCGAGACCGGCATCCGCGTCGGCGACGTTGGCGTCATCTCGCCCACGGGCAGCTTCGATTTCATTTTCAACATCTGCGTAGCGGCGGATGATCCCATCAATGTGTATGGGGTCCCGGAGCGCTTTGAGCCTATTGTGCTGGGGCGGAATGAAATTGGGGTACGGCAAAGGCGCTTCTCCCCTGGGTCGGATATCTCCACTACGACTATCACCAAACGACGGCTGGACGCGGGGCTGCGAGTTGAGGGCGATGGGCAAGATATTCTACTTTCTTCACGATACTGCCTGAAATTAATTTGTCTCTAGCGTATTCGTCCCCGCAGGAGCTGGCGTAAGCCTGCAAATATCCAGCTCCTCCCGCGAGGGCGCATTCCTCTTCCTCCCCGACGGTGCCAGTAGCTCTGACCTCCGCCCCCTCGATCTCTTCCGCACCTATGCCCAAACGCACGCCGCAAGGTGGTACCAATTCGTCAATGGACCCCTGCGCCGCATGGCCCGCAGTGGCTCACTCTACCTCGTCACAGGTGCAGACAAAGCGGTCTCCTGGGGTGTCGCATGCTTCTCCAATACCGCCGCGGAGGATCAGGTGTCCCTCCAGTTCACGGCGGCGAAGGTGGGCGGGTGCCACATGGCGTGCACGTGGAAGGCAGAGACGGTCAGTCCTGTTGACTACCGTGCGGGGCCTGAGCGCCCGGAGGAGGAGTACGAGTGGGCAGAGAACCAGACGATTTTTGTTAGGGGGTTCAAGATCGCTGTGCGCGAGCCGGTTGCGTTCCTCAAGGAGCAGGTGAAGGTCACATCCATTGAGGCGGCTAAGAGTACTGCTGTGCTTTCGAATAGCTCGTCCATTCCGTATGGAGGCGCGTCGTGGACAAAATCTACCAGCATGACTTTGGGCAGCCGGACGGGCGCCGGTCCCGGTGATCAGGATGTTACCGTGGAGTATTTTCCTGAAATGCCAGATGTACGGCGCACCTGAATGGATGGTACATTTCATGCTAACGTCTTATGTCTAGATATACCACCCTTCTGATGTCATCAACGACTATCTACTTGCATCTGTGAGCGTATCCTGTAGCTGCCGAACTTCTTCATATACTTGACATTCGATTATCTTTCAAGGACCCAAAAGCCACAGTGGCTGTTACACACGACGAGGAGTGGATAAACCTCCTAGACCTTGTGCGTCCGGTCTGCTTGTTGCGGGAGGTTGACTTTAATACTGCTCCTAGGATGCAGGAGATGCTCCTGACGCCCAAACCATCCTCCTACGGATAAACGAGAAATGCAGCGTGGAATCCCATGATGGTACATCCCAAACACTATCCTCCGTATACAACGCTCATCTCGGCGCAGGCATATTATCTCTCAGACTTCATAACCAAACCCTGACCGCCTCTTCAGGCTCAACAGATATCGCTCTTCCCCACGACACCGGGGTAGGGAATGACTTCACGGGCGAACCACCACAACATACGAACAAAGACCCAACATCTACGGCCCAATCCCCAGTCGCCTCCTCAAACTTAACAGACACCTCCCTCCCTCACGACATTGGAATGTGGAAGGGCTTCACCGGCGGGCCTGTGACGGTACAATATAAACGCAACGACGCAGTATGGGCGGATATCTTTGATCTATTTTATCCTCCTGCGCAGCTATCCACCAAGCCGGCATACCGTATTGTACCCCCGCAGCATCTGCGGGATACGAGGTCGGATATCTTGAGGTACCAGGCTAGGATGGGCCCACCGCGGGTTCACCATAACTTTAATGCACTCACTTTAGCGGCGGAAGAGCCACCGATGAAGGGGCAGGCCAGACAAGCACCGGAAGACGAAAACCGAGCCCAGTTGCGCACAGAACAAGAAAAATCGACGAAGTTGTTGGTGCACTTTTTTAGTCCCCCAGAACTTTACGCTAACATGAATTTTGCTTGCTTGTTTTTCCAGACCTGGCGCCTGCACCCGTTGCAAAGCCCTCAAGGTCAGATGCGAATTCCCCGCTGAGTCTGAGTACTGTCGACGATGTCTAACTGGGGGGCACGAATGCACTGTACAACCCCTGAACAAAGGCAAAGGGCGTATTGTTGAAGGAGCAGTACAAGAGAAGCAGGAAGAACACCTGCGCACGAAGCGTAACTTCATGTTGGTGCCTTCCTTTAATTCCCCTAAACCTGGTGCTGATATAAGAGTTGCTTGATTGTTTTGCCAGACGTGGTGCCTGCGCCAGGTGCAAATCGCTGAAGATGAAATGCGATTTCTTAGCCGACGCTACTTCCTGCCGACGATGTGCGACCCAGGGGCACTCTTGCGTCGTGCTTGGGCGAAAGTCGAGGGACGTTGCCACACCGCCCTTGTGCGTTTTTCTTTGCTATATCCCTCCTTCATTAGTACATTGAACCTGCCATTCTGAATAGGAAACGCCAACACCTACTGTCCCAGATCCACGACCAGGCTGCTCAAATCCAAATCCTCCTTGCAAAGCTCGAAGAGACCAGGGCGACGTACTCTGGGCACACATCTGCGCTGACCGAACACTCTTATTCCTCCCCGTCTCCCACTTCCTGGTCTCCATCACTGTCCCCGCCTCCCGTATCTTACTTCGACTCCAGTCATGCAGCAAGGATACGTTCTGTCACGCCGAACTGGCGGGGTAGTGAGGATGAGTGGATTGTAAATGCCAGAGAGAGTATGCGGGAATTCGACAACTTAATGGATCTGCCTGAAGTATCGATAAAGGAGCACCAGATGGAGAGGATCAGCATTAGTACGGGGACCAGGCATGGCACCGCCACTGAGGATTCTGATATCGAGGAGGTATATGATGCAAGTGGTATAGAGGCTAGCTTAGCTAATCGTAAGCGCTTTGGTTCCATTTCAATACTTTCGCTTGGTCCTCATTTTTGGCATTCATAGACCCTACTCCCATCGCTACGACGTATTCCGTCGAAGAGTTGTCGTATCAAGTACCAGACATCCTTGCTCGAGGCATCATAACACCGGCAGAGGCTGAGAAATTATTTCAGATGTGAGTTTACTCCTTTCCTTGCCTCTGCCGTACTAATAGAGTCACAGATATTTTAAGGAAATGAATATTTCTACCTCTCTTCTGGATCCCGTGCTCTACACGTTACCAAGGACATCCTATCGAAGCCCATTCTTGTTCACAGTCAGTGAGTACTGTCTTCTCCATTTTTGCTCGTAACATTTTTCATACCATGATTAACTTTCTTTTTCTTCAGTTTGTGCAGTAGCATCACCCTTCTGGGACGAACGGCCAGAGTTACCAGCTCTTGCGAGGCAATATGCAGAGCTGGCTGCAGGCAGAGCGCTCATCAGCGGGAACAAAAACGTTGAAATGTGTCAGGCATACCTATTGCTCAGCTTGTATCCTCCCCCCAGGGTAAAGGATTGGCGCAGGGGACAATATCTTAGCTTAGCCGTTACGTGAGTTAAAAGTCATCACTGGCTTTATACTTTGCATAATGCTCATTTATCCTATAATAGAACGGCGATGGACCTTAGCCTCCACCTTCCTATTACTAATAAGCCTCGCAGTGAGAATCATGCCAGGGAATTGCTCAATCGGACCCGTACATGGCTCAATTGCTTCAATTTGGACCGCTCGATGTCGATTCTGTACTGCAAACCGTCGTTCATCACTACTGCTGACTATATATCCAGTCATTGCCAAGACTGGTGGAGGAGCTCGCCGTGCAACCTACCAAATTTCGATGTCCATATCTCAGCTCATTCCGCACAATTGAATACCATGGCACGGTTCATGTCGAGACTTTACAGCAACCCAGAAGAACCACTAGGGCTAAATAAGGTTTGTGATTAGGTTGGCTTTTCCCTTTTATGTGCTGAGCAGTTTCCAGGAGATCGATTTTGAGGCTATAGCAACGGAAGCTGATGAAGAACTTACGGAGCTCTGGGAAAACTGGAACGGTGTTCTATCGGAACATGATATGTTGGATCCTCAAAACAGCTTTCGAACAAACCTTTTGAAGCTATCATATCATTGTGCCCGTATTATTGTATTATCTTACGGCTTTCAGCACGCTTCCCGGAAGAATGACGGCGTGGACGAAAACTCATTCTTGAAACGCGTAAGTTTCTGATTTTATTCGACGATTTATCCATGGTTACTGATCTGCTGGGAAGTGTTTGGTAGCAGCCTCTGGCGTCATATGCGCATTCGTTGACGATATATATCATCCCAACCAAGGTAGACCCAAGTTTTCCTTTATGTAATCCGTACATACTTACCAGATTTCGTAGTGCATTATTGGAAACGCGTACCAGAAACGCAGAATGTATTCATTACCTTTGCGTCTGTGCTTCTGGTAAAGGTAAGTTATCCTGAACATTTCATCAGGACTATGAACTCAATGCTCCCGCATAGTTATTGCAACCCAAATTTGCTGCCTATATAACTATGGAGGAGCAAGGCAACATCCGAGCCCTTGTTCAACGAGTTGCAAATGTATTTAGGTCTTCGGAACTCGCAACGGATGATGGTCGCGGCCCCATGCTATACTCGTATTTACTGGAGAATCTGCTTGCGACCCCTACGGCTAGTGTTGAGGCCATACTGTGGCCATCATCGTTCGAGTTATTGGGACTATATGCTTCAATACCTGGTCTTTTCAAATAACGACTCTGCTGACAGTGCTTCTCTCTCGCAGGTATGTCCTTACGAGTGTTTACTCCTGCATCTCACTCATATTACCACTGCAGACTTCACATGCATATATAAATTCCGATGAAGTACAGACGCTTCAATATACAAAACATACTAGGGTTTCTGCAAAACTCAGATATTCAGACGTCGAGAGTGGTTGTTCTAATTTGCGGAGTTCTCTTTCCATTTTCACTTCTCTCATGAAATTCACTGTATGCATCACTTTATCCAAGGACTTGTGTACCTTGTCGATGTTAAAGATTTTTGATCGCTACGACTGCATTGCTGAAGGGATCTTCGTCAGTCATCGAGTGTCTTGAAGTGTCTTGCAAGTTTGACGTTTCTATGCCTTCGCATCCTGTCTAAATATCGCCCATTGTGCCATAAAGTTGAGCCTCTCCCTCAGGACTCCACAGATCAAATCACCATCGAACACGAGAAGATATAACGTTCATCCTCGTTTGATTCGGCGAGTGATGGCAAGAGGGATTGGTAGTCTGCTAGCGCTCAAGAAAAGTGAACAATATTGTCATATCCGATGCATGTCTGACTCTGAGTCAATCAAAGCTGGTCCCAAGTCAAGCCCTAGACAGGCATCTAAATCTTCACTTTGATACGGTAGATATGCTCATAATGCATATGCTACTATTGCATAATTCTCATATTGCATTGGATTTGGATTGGTACTGCACCTAGGCCTACAGTTGTCACACATGTCACACCTGTCACTCGTATCTCTAATGCATAGCAAAATAGGGGTTACCAGCATTATGCATTATGAGCATATCTACTGTAGCTTGAAGCACAAGCTTCAACGAATCGATATGATAATGTATCTCATCGACATGGATACCGTATTGTACCTCGTGCCTTTGTGTATGTCGGCGGCCTTTTGTGTATGTCGGCGGCCTTTGTTATGTCGGCGGCCCTTGTAGGTGAGAAGAAATGGAAGAAAATAACAACCAAAGCGTCCGACGGTGCCAAGTAGTGTGAGTAGTGTGGTCCTAGTGCCAAGCATGAGCATATAGGTCAATCATGGTAATTGAAGCCTACTGCTGACCACTGCCAAGAAGTACTCCCTTGCTCAGTCGCCGCCAACAACTAGCCAAGCTGATCGAGACCACCAGTGTCAACTACCGAGAGCTATTTATATTTGTGGATAATCAAGTATTAGCATACAAATAAGATGACGATATGGATGTAGAAATTATACGGAAGACGTTGAGAGTACCGGTCAGAAAGTTTTCCGCGTAAAAATATGAGACAGCTCAGCTCAGAACCTGCGTTCAACGATGTAACAGAAATCATGGAAAGAAACACATCTGAATATGAGTTTCCGCTGAAGTTAGGTCGTCGGCAAGGGTTCCCGGAAACCACGCTGAGCCCTGGAGGCTAACAGTTACCTCGCCCCGAAATAGTGGCATGCAGGTTCACTCCAAGTCGCGATCGAGAAACCCAGAGGCGAAATTGTCAAAGAACAGCTGTTGAACACCCCAGTTAGGAAATAAGATGGTTCCAAAGAGTCCGCTTGCAACCCATTGATCGTATGCCTTCATATTTCCTGGTGCTACGCATGTGCGAGATCGCCGAAGAAGGGGCAGAAGAATCAGACTCTTGCTATGGTATCCGACCTGGGACCTGTTCCAGGGCTGTGGAACGTTTGACCTCTCGTCTGGCGCAATCAGGATCTAGCAGTATAAAGCTGAGGGGAAAATAGCACGGTCCTTAACTTGACTTATTCATTCGTTCATTTCTGCTTGGCCAGGTTGCCGTTTCTTCTTCCCGTTCCTATTTCCAAAGCCATCCTATTTATTCGTTCTGTCACTTCATATCCTTTAACGCAGCCATGTTTGTCACATTCGCTCATCTTTTAAACTTTATCTTCCTACTTTGTGTGGCTTCCGGTGCAAAGTCATCACCCATGGCCAACAGGCGTGCTGCCGAGGCGGAAAGTGAGTATTTAAATCGCCTACTTCTTTTCGAGCTATGCTGACTTGGAATCAGAAAGGACTGAGTCCGCATCTCTTGATTCCTTTGGTGGATTCTCCTCTCTAGCAAATTTCGATGAATTCTTTGGCCGTGGCAACTTCGACGGTCATTTAAACACCGAGACGATTATAATCCAACAGCAGCAAGTTGTTTGCCATCGCCAGGATATCAATATCATCCAACAGCAACTGGCTGTTCTCCACGAATTGGCCAAGAGGTGAGCCATGCTCGTAATATGCCGTAGCTGCCTGAATTCTGAGATGCTGTAATCCTAGGGTTATCCTGGAGCAAGTCTGTGAAGTGGAGGTTCAAACCATCATCTTGACGCAGCTACAGACCCGATTCCACAACTTCAAGGGTGATTTGCACCGTCAATCCGGCAGGCAGCCTGGCTTTGATAGCAATATTGCACAGCATGCCGCCCACCTGCTGAACAGCGACGGCTCTCTGAACTCCACCAACTTAGGATTCCGCGGAACTGATATAGGGAACAACACCCTCATCGTCGGCGGCTCCAATTGGAACGATACGACCTCTCCGGGATCAGTGAAACTAGCTGAGCAAGCTGCACAAGCCGCGAGAAATGTGACCGCGCCCACACCACCAGCGCCCACACCACCAGCGCCGGTGGGCGCGAAAGTTCCCAGATCATTGGGACGTGGCATCTTCGAATTCATGTCATGAATGATTTGATATACGGACATAGTTTTATTTCGTTATTGTGATGGACTTATATTGGACTTTAGAAGACAAATGGACTTAATTAGTTGACTGTTACTGTATTTCCGAGACAGACAAATCAACTTCCCTTCGAGCAGATATATCCACAGAGCATTCGCTGTTTTGAAAGGTAAATGATAGTGTGCGGAATCGTACGAAGTATTCATCCTCTTTACTGAATATTAACCGCCGGTGTTCATGGATATCTATGATGTGAATTTTGGACTAGTAGAACATGCTGGTGTTATTATACAAGTGATGCATTATACTTCCGGAAATCATGCCTAAGGTATGGTTAGCAAACTGGGTATTTGAGCAGCTCTTCCACATACCAAGTAGTTGTAAGATTTACGGTCGTCACAACGTTCGAGATACTCCCTCTGTAGCCAAGAGGCATTAAAAGCATGAAACGAGTCGTCTTAGAGCTCTTACCTCAATCAACCCTTCAACTCGCTTCTTAATGGCCAGTGGCTCGGGATTAAACCGACTTGCCAGCTGTCGTGTGACCTCGTTAATGAGATCGTTATGTGTCATATGCTTACGATCTTTCATAATGCGAACGATGCAAGCCTGTAGAAAAATTGCCCATCAAGAGCTTACACAAGAACGCACCAAAGGAAAGACGAACCTCCATCTGGTGCCTCCGTTCCTCATCAATGCGATCTCGGGTCTCCTTCCGCTCCGCAGGATTTTCTACCTTCGAAGAAATAGTGCTGATCTTAATCTTCTGCATCGGCGCACTGAAGTCCAGGTTGAAAGAAAAGGAATCATCCGGGTTAACGTCACGACCTGGAGGGTGCTTCTTCAGAACTTTGAATTTCGCGCATGCTAATGACTGGAGATGTCGCTTGAGCTCGCTGTCGTCGATAGCGGTGGAAGATTTGATCTCCTGTGAAAACAATCAGATTTGAAATCGGCTGGGAACATCGCCCTCACTGAATATGTCAAGAATTCGCTGTCAGGAAGATCCTCGAAGAGAAGAAGAATGACGAGCGCAAACGTGGAGACATTCAGGTCATGCGTTCGCGTTTTGAATGTTACACGGACATCGGCGTTTCCAAGAGATGGTTGCCATGTTAATCGCCTCCCAGAATGTCTGGAGAGATAGAACTGCTCGAAGGACTTGCATGTCTTCACCAGCTCGGGGGGCATTAGGCACGCAGAAGCTGAATGAGACATCGGCCAGAATGTTGATGTCATTACGGTGACGTTGAGATCGATATCCGGAGCCTGCAGAAGAGGTAAATAATAGTTGATTGTATGGGCAGTGACCTACCGTAGTTTTCGCCAGATGCGCGCGGTAAGCCTCCATAGTGTCTGCCGAAAGTTTCATATCGTGGAACATGCCTTCCAGCTTCTGAGTGAACTGGTAGCCACATTCCACCTTGAGCTTCGCGAGCATGCCGCGCTCCGCGTCGTCCGACACTGAACGACCAAGGAGAAGTCGTTTGGCCAGATGCCCTTTGTAGTAACGCTCGAAGACATCCTTCTCCGTAACGTATCGGAAGACCGTAATAGTCTTGTCCAGGACTGCGTCGACCTCGGTGTCGGTTTTCTGTACGGGCACTGAGAATAAGATATCTGGATGATTTTACGCTACTCACGCCTTTGAGGCCCCTCTTGAGATGGTCGTCGATGAACAATGAAATAAACTCGGGCGATTTCTCGTTGAGATTGACGAAAGATTCGAAAGCCTACGAGACTCTCCGTTAGCAATGATGGTCGCAAGAAATGTAGTGAATCTATACCTCATTAAGACCACTTTCAATATCACGGTCACCCTGAAAGGCATTCTTCCACACCGAGTCGAACTTGTCTTTCAGGTCGAGCACATCCTGCACCCACTTGATGGCAGGTTGGACCCCAGCGACCTGTAGACGAGTTTTCCCTTTCCCTTTCTTCTTCGAAGATTCGGCCTCTTCGTTCTGGTCCCCGTCTACCTCCATGTCGGCGGTCCCGGCTCCAAGTGAGACATCGTTGATATCTTTACCTCGCCGTATGATGGTTTCCTTCAGCGAGCGTTTGAGACATGGTAATCCCATTGGCACCATTATACACAGTCGGTAAAGGCGTGCCAAGTCTGCGACCTTGTCTGTATCAATCATGATGTCCAAACCTGAGTTCTCCAGCGCGATGACCGTAGATAAATGGGGTGTTAATAGATTGTTCTTTAAGATCTGACGTATTGCTGGGGCAGTCTGACTTGAAAGGTAATGATGTGTCCGAGAGTCTTCAGATTCAAAGCGTGACTCCACCTATGGGCCGTTGAGATTAATCTACTGCGATGATACAACATCTTACTCACCCGGCGAAGGAACTCGGGTGCACCACACGAGTTTAGCAGCTTCTCTCCCTCTGCATGATAGAATGTCTGGCTTTCGCGCAGAAATTCGGGCTCCAGATCGCGTTTGTAAACTGACAATCCTGCATGGTCGACTTCCAGCCCCAAGAACACATGTACACACCCCTTGACTGCAGAGCGGTTGATCACGTATCCGTCGCGTTCGAATTGGATTTGATTCAGAATGGCTGTTATAACGTGTTCCTTTATTGGAGGTCGTATTATGTGCTTCAAAAACAAATCTAGTCCCATTTCCCAAGTTTCTGGGACTTCAGCTGATGTGGCGTAGACACGGTCCTTTTGCTACAGTGAATATAAACTGATACTAATCAACAGCCATAACTCACCATGTACTTAAGAACCTGTCCCAGCTTAAGCATATTGCTCGTATGATCATCCCACACATTTCGTAACGCCTTCAATAACAGCTCTCCTTCCTGGCTTTGTTGCATGGGGTCGTCGATTGCGCCGGTAGGAAAGGTA
>JASFDH010000431.1:0-24244 GCA_036937195.1 Nidularia pulvinata
GACTGAACAAGCTTAGCCACAAAGAGGATCAGGATAAACTCTAATAAACTCACCATATACACGCGCTCTTCGGAAGATTCCTCGGCGTCATCCCCATCTTCTGATGATACTTCTTCAGATTGCTGTTTCCTAACGTCTGCTCTCGTCTGCACTTTCGACGCTATTACACCTTTGGCGTACGCGACGTCATCTTTGCTTTCACACACGTGAGACGCGATATCAGCGAGTATACGCTGATGAATATTCAATTCCAGACTAATGCATATTGATTCAGTTGTATGTGCAAATTTCGACGAGGATAACTTACAAGTCCATGACTTATATGAGTTTGAATGAGGGCGTATGCGTTGAACTCGGCCCTTAACTTCGCGGCTTGCCTGCTTAAGATATTTTGGCATATTTACAAGCCTCCCTGTTGCCAAGCAGGCGCATACTACGGGATGTTCTTCAACGGTCAACCGCTTGAAGTCGAACCAGCTTCATCGTCACGACTCACGCACACAAGGTTTCATAGTTGCACTGCTCTAAAACCTATCACTGCTCAGACTCGTATCAAACCTTCAATTTTTAGCTTCAACATTTCGTCAACGAGGTATATCGTCGCAAATTCAGAATCCCTAATAGAGCAGATTGAAATCTCCCCAATATACGCGTCGTAAATCGACATGGCAAGGCCTCCAAGTCATTGATACAATTTAATAAAGACACATTCTGGACTGCACTACTAACTTTATTACTTATCTAGAGGCGTCCAAAACCTGCCAGCTTCCTTGTACTCACCAAACACATGCATCCGCACAAGATAGTATGACATACAACAACACAGCTGTGGAGGGCGACAATGACCTTCAGGAGCTCGGTAGCACGTTGAGTTATTTCCCATGATCTATTTATCTTCAGCTGCTCAGTGTGTTCGAAATATAGGGCTGAAGCTTTCAGAATTGTAAAAGAACACAGAAGTGACTAATTTCCCTGTTTGATTTATCTCTCTCATGCATGGTATACTAAACATTTTTTTGACCAGAACAACAAGAAAGGAAATCTTCGGCTCGATCAGCGGCATTTCTGACAAAGAAGAAAGTAATCTACGCTGAAGCACGAAAAAATGGTAGAGAGCTAGCGAAGTCTGGAACTGAATACCTGTAAGTCTGCAATAGTTACCCACTTCGTCTGCACTAATCGCAAGGATATACCGATAGCGAAGAAGCCAAAGCTGAAATTATGGACATGAGATCCCAAGAAGTCTCCTGGGAAAAATACTTAGAGGATTATAAGCCATTGAACACCGCCCAACAAGTCGTTCTCCGTCTATAGAGTAATGCTCAATGCTGTATAACTCACCTCCACGTTTTCCAGGGCTCAATGGAAGAACTTTTTAAGATATATCCTGTTCTGCTCAATGAACTAGGTCGCCGACGTTCCGAGACGATTGATGCTGCAAGCAGTATCCGTAAGTGCCCCCATCGCCTAGAAGGTTGAGTGTACTCATTCCCTATAACAGTCAAATCCGATACTTCTCGCCGCGAACAGGCCCTGAAGCAGTTCTCAAAGGACGCAAGAGCACAAGTTGAGAAATTTCGACAAGACGAAAAAGTGCGCATATAGCTACATCGCTTTGTTCCATTCTCTCAGACCAGCGTTCCCAGTTGGCTACAGATGCGTCTGCTCTCATCAAACGCTACAAGAATCTGATATATAATTACTGAAGTTTTTTTGTACTGACCGGATTCTCGTGCTATTCCTCTGACGAGTAGCTCTACTATATTTCATCAGCATTGTTCGATTGCAAGCTTATTTGCAAACGTATTCTTATAATATACAGATCGAAGTTCTGTGCTATCCAAACTGTATGTGTATCATCCCTACTAGCACAGATGCAATAAATCATGATGAGCGAGTTGCGGAAAAATGCGTAATGTAGAGGGTCCCTTACGAGCTCAGAATCCAACCGCTGGAGATGATTCGACGTGTCAGAACGTCGCTTCGCATCTTGTGGCCGAAGATGAAGGTATTCTGACATAAATACCCTCAGAACGATATTCCATCTGCGCATCGTCGGGAGGTCTAGGGCAGAAGCGTCGTCCTGCAAAGGCGTCAGATTTCGTGAAAATTCCAATAGCGACAAGGTACATTACATGAAGAGTGTGCCATACACGGGGAAATGGTTCTGCGATGAGATGGAGAATGCTGACGCCACGTTGAAGAAATGGAAGGTGGTCATCGCCGATACCACCGAAGTTTGTGTCACTCCTTGAACGCGGTCGAAAATAGCTTCTCCAACTGCCTGGAGCCATTCCAGTCTCAGAACCGTATGCGAACGCACCGCTATCACCGAGTCTGTTCTCAACAGACACCATAGCATCAAACAGCCACGCAGTATCAAGAAAGAAAGATCGGATAGATGGTTGAGGTGCACCCAGAAGGTCGAGCAAGATCAGATGTTCTATGGTGGATAGCTCTGTCGACTGTAAGCCCAGTAGACGTCGTTTAGAATGAGGAAGGATATAAGTGGTAGCCCATTTCTCAGCAAGATGCCTAGAAACTTGTTAGAACTTTATGAGATAAAAACGAGGACGACAGACCTTGCACCGTAAATCGAATCTGTATCAGTCCAGTCAGAGAAAGCCTCTTCTCCATCAAAAAACACAAGTTGGAGTGTGGTGTCTCCAATGTCTTCGTCATCTTCAGCTTCATCTTCCAGTCGCTGTTTTCTCTTCGCTAGCAGGGGATTCAAAGCTTCTGCAAGGTCTAGCAGCATAGCACATGGTGCAGCTGAGTCCGTAGCACCTACGAACTGAATATGTCAGTAAGCATCTTTCGCACTCACAGAATCGTAATAAGTGCTTGCCTGATTTTGGGGGTAATGGGAGAAATATTTGCTGTCGAAATGCGCGGCCAGAATCACACGCCGCGACGCTTCAGGATCCTTTGTAGCGATGACATTCGTAAATCGCTTTCGCCCGACTGGCGTTTGGTCCGTGAATTCGTCCTCTTCCACGTGCCAATCAAGAGCCTTGAGTGTAGAAAGAATGTAATTACGGACAAGGGTATTATTGTCCGTGTCAGCTGCAAACCGTGTAGCCAAATATTAGACGGGATTCCAGCCATAACATGCCACACTACTTACGTGCTCGAGGAATGAGAATTTTTGAAAGATGAGACGACGGGTTAGAAGGGTCCAAATTCTTGAGAGGATCTGGAGTGGAAATAAGGATAGATATGTCCTCAAATGAAAGGGCTGGCAGTTCGCGTTCGCCTAGTGCCGATGCTTGCCAGGACGGAGACGGGTAGAGCGTTAAGAGAAGGACGGGCAGGAGAAAGAAACAAAGCCAGAACATGGGGATCTTACCCATGTTCTACTAGTGCTTCGCGCAAAAGGATAAAGTTATTCGGCTCTGGAAAACTTCAAGTGAGTCGCGCTGGTCCACTGTGAACGTATACCACTGAAACTTCCCCGCGCCGACGCGCTGATCATGACAAGCGTGTTTTCACATGTTTGCTTCAGAAGCCGTACGCGTGTTAACATGAAGGCCATTAGCCAATCTATTGCTCTGTCCATAACCTTCACCGCTCTTATTCATGGCAATATTTGGCCTTTGGGTATGTAGTTTCCCTATATGCGATTATCGTGTTCTTATGATCTCCAGGTTATCAATAAAGCAGGGGGTCTGGTGTATCAGCGCAACTTCGCAGGTTTGCTACGGCTGAACTCTCATGATGGACCCAGAACTTATTCTTTCCAGATGGGCTTGCTCAGCTATCCTCCAATGAATATCTTGTTCTCGCTGGTACTTTGCACGGTATACACGCCATAACTAGCCGCCTTTCGCCTATGGGATCTAGCTCGGGAGCGCAGGTGATAGAAGGCGAGACATTCAAAATGACCATCTTCTTGACCGTTACCGGTCAGTCGGTCAGTCTCTCCTTCTCAACTTATTTCACCTCATTCCACATTCTACAGGAACAAAATTTGTTTTATTGACATCTCTGACGGAAACAACCGCGGATGCTGTACTGCAGAAAGTTTACGATATCTATGCTGACGCCGTTATGAAGAACCCGTTTCATACGCCCGAAATGCCTATTCGCAATGAAAGATTCGATACACGCATTACCTCTCTCATAGGAACTGGGCAAACTTGATGGTTGAAATTGTACCAATTCGTGTAGAGGTATCTACGATATGTGCGTCTCCTTCAAACTGCCCTTTATATATATTCCTGAGTCGAATGTTACTCTCTTAAGCCCTCCGACACTTTGCCATTCAGGATGTCCCAGCATGGATAGTGTTTCCCTTGTGCGATGACCAAGACTTCAGGTAATTCATGGCTGATGCCTAGCGTTGACTTGGCCTAGATATGCGGATCAGGCACTAGGACCTAGGAACAAAGGTGTAAACCTGTCGTATTGGCGCAGCTTTGGAAGCATCAGGCTGTTTATTATATCCTGTATCACAGATATCACTTCTTGGGCTAGCGATGAAGGTTATAACCAGGCACTGGTCGGCCCAGTACTTATTGCATGCGCATTGCAGGAATTTGATCTCGTCATTGACTTCTGTCTGTGAAGCATGTTTTACTTTGCTGAGGACCTGCGAATTATCAAGTTGGAACATCTCTGGGAGGCAGTGGACATTGGACTCGCGTGGTAGATGCCACCGGGGCATGTAATGATCCGAAACGCGTCCATGTGATGTGATCCGCGGGACAACTTCAATATCCACTAACTTGACTTTCATTCCTTGTCGCTTTTCCTACCTCTTTGTGGCTGCTGAGGTTTTCTTATCTCCCACTTTGACCAGTTGATATTCAACAAGGTAATTTTGGAACGGCACAGGATATTGTTTACTTTAACTTAGCATTTCAGCCGTACTCTCGCAGATGCAGGCGCAACAGGCCCGCACAGAAGTGCAGGCCATTAGCTCGACACAAAGTCTTACCGCGGTGCAAACATTGTTGAAGGCTGGCCTCGGTTGCATTACATTTCTCAGGTGCGGGCTTATTATCGGATGACCTTCAGATTGATTTTTGCTGATGTTCTGTAGGAACTTGCTCCCGGAGGATAACTTCACTGAAAGTACAATATGAGCACATCTAAACGGTGTCCGAGCTGATCAGTTGCTCAGGTTATTTTACAACAACAGACGACTCGCTTCCCTGCGGTTCGTCTGCAGCTAGTTTCTCTTCAGCAGAAGCCACTGGTCGGCGACGAGTGAGTGGCTTCAAAATTATGGTCAGTCATTCCCGTATTGTATGATACTGTATCTTCTGAATACGCCTCCGAAGACGATGACTCGTGGATATACCGATGAGGCCGACAGGATCCTCAACTACTTAGTATGTACGTTTCTTAACCTGAAGCAACATTTCTGACTGGACCGCATGATCAGGAGTACGGAATATTTGACGCATTGGAAAAGCAATATCTGCGTAGCTTCATCTTCGCGATTTATCTCGTATGCTTTTCCAAATGTACCGTATGTTGGTTTTTCTCACGAGTTTCTCTAGGATAGCAAGGATCCAAACAAGTAAGTGCATATATGCGCTTTTAAAATGCTCTAGGCCACTGTTAACATTGTTCAGCATCGTGGAAGCGTACACTTTCGACTTCCAGGTACGCCGTCTATCCCACCATTCCTTGGTTAAACTTCGCCTGAAATTCGAACTCATATAGTATCATACTCTCCCTGGCACCAACATTGTAGTACCCGTGATGAGCCTTGGTGGCGACATGAGAAATATGCCTTTGAGCGATACAAGAGGGATCTCCATTGATCCCTTGGCAGAAGCGTTCAGGAAGGGCAAGGTTCCTACTCTCAAGGATGTCAAGAAAAGTGTAAAGGTTTGTGGAAGCAATTTATAACCATAGCAGCATTTTTATCCAATCTTTTTCAGGCGTTACTCAAAACTCTTATCCATGTCATGTCGCAAATGGACAATTTGCCACGTACGTTCTGCTTACACATCAAACGTGCCATGCTTAGTTAACGCTTGGATCAGGTCGGCGATACGCGACATTCAAAGTATTTTATACGGACAAAGCTCCAGCAGATTATGAGCCGCCTCATTTTCAAGCAGGAGATACTAAGAAGGACAAGTGGTTTTTCATGACCCACGACTTAGATGAGATTCCCGATAAATGGAGCATCGGAAAACTTAACACCGGCCATCACTCGTGGGTCATCAAGCTCATCACTGTTTCTGACAACTGATCGTTTTCTAGAGTGAATCTCACCGTTGCATCCATTGTGGGATATCTGCCATCCACTACGGAACACGACCATGCTCCATTCATAGGAATTACATCAAATCCATTCGCACGACTTGCCCTTACTCCAGGTCAGGAAGCCGTTATAAGAGCTCAGCAAGCAGAGGAACAGAATAGAGACGCCGAATCTAGGAATATTGTTTGGTCCGCTGAGGAGGACTTGGAGCTCAGAGATGCCGATGCTGAGGGAGAGGACGACCCGGAATATGTCAGACAACCCGACGGACGGTATGAGAAGGTAAAGAACCTAGATATGACTGCATGTTTCAGTGTTCCGATCGGGATAAGGAATGGCAATGGCGAAATAGAAATTCTTCCTGCAGCTGCAAGAGGTGGCGAAGCGTTTTTTGGTGGAGAATCTGAAGACGTTCCTACACGGTTAAAGGAAATAGTGAGCGTCCTCATGCCTTTAGTTATGTGTTGCATTCCTTACAATCGCCTCCTCCCAGAACCCCGAATCAGTCCTGGATCGCTCCGCGGTCGAGGAGACACAATCTCTGACCACGGTCACTCAGGAGATGAGTTTGTCATCTCTTTCACCCAGTCGTTCGCCATCCAATCCCTGCGACGCGATGTCTTCGGCTACCCTCGGACTTGCGAGCTTAGATGAACTCCTATCATCGGATCCCACCTCCTTGCTGTATCCCATGACCAATGTATCCATTTCAGGACCAGAGCCAGCTGCAGAAATCTCAAAATCCAACGCTGTTGTGCGTATCGTGGAAGTTGACGACTGTAAAATGCTAGGTTGTGTTTATTCTCTATTCCTTGAACTCCTGCTAATGGATTCGTGATAGGCGTGGAGACTCAAAGGGACCTGGATATGGATTCTCAGAATGTCGAATCTATCCAGTCCTTTGGACCTGAGCAGGAGGTCGATAGTATTGATGAGAGTTCCGAGACCCCTGCAGGTAGCAGTGTGAAGAAGATTACTGAGTCTGTCATAGTTGATAATGGATTGCAGTGTGACTGCGGCGTATCAGTGAGCCCAAGTTGTCCTTAACATCCCAGTGTACACTTATTCCCGCAGATCGAGGATGCAAGTTGTTTCTGCGAAGGTGGTTGTGGCCGATGGTTTCATCTATGGTTTGTCAAAAAAACCTACCCCATTAGAGTATAAAGCTAACTTCATTCCGTTACAGGTGTATGGGGTGCGTAATTTCTTTTCCGTCCCCATTCCTAATATTCAATTGGAGCTTGTCGCAGCTATCACACTGTAAAAGATGCGAGGATTCCTTCGAAATTCATCTGCTTCGATTGCCGAGTTCGGGCAGACCTCTCTTGGGAGTTGCTTAAAGTTGACCTCTACCCGAAGATGATCGCCAAATTCAAGGAACTCGCTTTGTTTAGGTATGAGCAGTTTATTTCTGTCGTGCAATATTTTATTTAGTATTCTTATTCATTCAGGAGGGCTATTAAAGTGGCAGAAAGGGAAAAAACAGGAAAACTTGCAGATTTTGCGAAGTCATTTGGTGAGAAGGTTAGCACAGACCTCGTTAGCCATAGCTAACCTATTATACTATAGGTGGCGATAATGCTCTCACTCGCCAACTTATGAAGCGACTAGAAAACGAAGGTGATGTAGTAATTTTTTTCGAGTATCCACTATTAACATGCCGATAAATAGGCTTTGTCGTCGAGCAGATAACAACACTTGATGAACTCGGGTTCACGACAACTACTTCCACTAGGAGCAGGAATAAAGGCAAGACGAAGGCAAAACAACCGAGACCGCGCAAAAGCGTACAGAAACCTCAATATGCCTTTAATCAACTCATGAAGACTAGCACCAGGTATTCAAAGTACTTTGATCCTACCCCGAAAGTCGAGAACCAAATGCTAGGGTTATCTGATTTGGTTCGTTCATCCACTGTCGCATATAATTAAATTAATGGTGGATGTAAAAGAATAACTTGAAATCGCGCAAAAATCCAGCGCCTGCTCCTCCTACTTTCACTACCCTGCCCATACCTCAATCTGCCATTTCTCCAGAGACCATTTATAACGAGACACAAACCCAGGACGAGGAAACTCAGGCTCTCATCGTTTCTCGAGAGGGCGGACTAAAGCGGACTGGAACTGTGCTTGAAGTTGATCCTGTGACGCGACCAAAGAAGAAGGTTAAGATATCTATCACTGCTGGCGTGGACCTCGCAGAGTAAATTTGGTATCTGTTTCCGATTATGTGGACGCTACTTATTCTGCTGCTTGCTACTGGAAACTTTGCTGCTGTCAATTTTTGTCGCGTGGATAGAAGAGTACCTTAATCGTTCGCTGTCTGGAACTTTTCTTTCGAACTTGCATGGCATTCTATCAGGTCGTACGGTTTCATGTTCGTATAACTTTGTGCTGGGTTCTTTGATATTCTAATCCAACCTTGCTCTACCAAATCATTTTGCCGACTTGATTAGAACTGTCTTTCGATAGAGATATCCTGTACCGGAACCTCTGGCGCAAATTTATAACATGGCATTTGTGATTACATGTTAAAATCGAAGAACAATCAGAGTCAGAATCGACCATGAATCGCCAACTTTGACTCCCCTATTAATAGAGCGGCAAAGCTTATGAGATCGGCGATTTTTCAGCTGCATATCGACTTCATTGAGAAGCTTGCGATATCCCCGACTTGGCTTACACGGGAACTCATCCCATTCCCTAGACAGACCTAATACCTATATCGGTGAGATTGACCCCAGATCTCATTATTTTTCCTTCGAGCTCAGAATATCGTCTCGACCTTCTGTGTACGTATGATCGGCACTGGCAGCTGGTTGTACAGGAGAAACAGTGTTCCTGCAGGTTTGTTGTCAACAACTCAACAGTTCGCTTCCACGCGTTTATAAATACGGTAGACTATCTAATAATGCATATCGTTGGCGCCACCGAATTTTTATGCAATATGCGTTATCAGGTCCGATTTTGGCTTGGGGTTAACCTTTTTTCTTCGAAAAATTCTATTCGTTATTGGAAATACGCATAGGTAGATTATGCGTTATTAGATATTTAACTGTACATCCATTACTCACAGGGGTCTTTACTGCCAATCATAATGCTGGTGTGAGAGGCTTAATCCTCTCGAAATATCATCGACGCATTCTCGGGCCCAGAGCAATGGCATTCCTCGGATAAAATGACTAATTTGGTCATTATCTTTCTATATGTCCAACTTGGAATTCCATTCAAAGCTGTCTGCTTGAAGTAGAACCAAATGATGTTGGGTGGAAGTCTTCTTCGACAGGCTTCTTGCAACTTCTTCCCATATGGCTCGCAGTCGATTGATAGTAGATGTATGTTACACTCTCTCGTTCCTAATTGTTGTACCATAATACTACACACTCATATTAACGATTTGATCAAGTTTCGATATGCTAGCAGGTGAACTTCGAAGTTCGCGCGTCAATAAATTTGCTATAGCGAACTCTACTCAGTGGCCGAACCTGATCCGGTTAAAGGAACTGGACCGGCCCTAAATAGCCAGAAACAAAACCGATTTCCAGACCACTTCTCTTTTCCATCCCCTCATGGTCCTACATCCTTGTCATAACCCATAATGACTGACTTGAAGCGACCAAGAGGACCTCGCAGGAGATGAAGTAATGGTGCAAGGCATAGACTACACCTCCGTATCTCCCGATTGTTGCGTACTACAACAGCTTGGGCTCGTTAGCGTGGTGCACATTTTTAAAGAAATTTCCATTATATCTTCCGATATGCTTGTTTACTTCCAAAGTAGCGTATCATGGCTCATTGGCTCTTCGGCATTCGTTCTAGCATATTCATATTTGCACGATACCTGATGAGGAAGAAATGTTAGAAAGTCGGTCCCATTATATGGTCCAATGCATACACGACACGGTACAGTCCTACTACGATATGTTCAGCGACATTGACATTTCAATGCTCACTGTATGAAGTCACCGCTTATGCCGACAAGTTTATTGGAATCGTATGAAGTGAATTCTCTGGATGTATTATGATATTCTGGTGAATCGTACATGCAAGAAAATACTGTATGTTTGGTTACATACAGAGGTCTTGTCTGCGCACACTTCTGAAATGTTATTCTATTCCATCAGCAGGTATGCATACCTTTCACTTGCCTTTCATAATTAAAAGGCTAGTTATGAGAATGCGCGACACATGAAAGATGTGGCCACAGCGAAGTGTACGCGTGTTCGACATAATTACGTTACTAGTGTTTATAATTAGAGTCAATGAAGGAGGCCAGACACGATTGATCTTCCCCATTCCACTTACTAACTCCGGATTTCTGAGGCTCCTACCAATCTACCAAGTGCTCAACACGGGCAATACACACTTGCTTCGTCCGCTACAATCACGCGAAGATGCCCTACAAGCTGTCAGCCACCCTGACAGCCCATACTTCAGATGTGAGTAGCCTTCGCGACCATATTGCCGTTCTCATCAACTCTCCAGGTTCGGGCTCTGAGCACACCTACGAACGACCTTATCCTCTCGGCTTCTCGTGATTCAACCGCGATCTCCTGGCAGCGATCTTCCCCAGCTTCTCAGTTCTCTCCCGACACGGTTTTGCGAGCGGGGAATCGGTACATTAATTCCGTCGCGTATATATCGCCTACCCCAGATGCACATAAAGGTATGTGCTTGTGCTGAGCTTGCAACACGGACGATCATTGAGATGTTTAAAGGCTATGCTGTGACTGGTGGACAAGACACTGTTATCAACGTGTTCTCTCTTTCTTCTGCAAAGGATGACCCGGATTTCTCACTCCTTGGCCATACGGAGAATGTCTGCGCATTGGATGTGACCAGTGGCGGGACAATTATATCCGGCTCTTGGGACAAGTGAAGTCTCTTCACTTTTTAGCTCTTCTGACTCTCACACCACGATTAGAACGGCAAAGGTTTGGAAGAACTTCTCATTGGCATACGATTTGAAAGGACATCAGCAATCGGTGTGGGCCGTTCTAGCGATCGATGAAGAACAATTCTTGTCCGGTAAGTGCATTCCTCCTTTGTCAACAGGTTCGGTAGTAGATGAAGCATGTATAGCGTCTGCCGATAAAACCATCAAGCTGTGGCACCAGCATAAGGAAATGCGGACGTATACTGGCCATCAAGATGCAGTCCGAGGTCTTGCGCTAGTTCCCGACATCGGCTTTGCCTCCTGTTCCAATGATAGGTGAGTCTGCTGGATTATAAACCTGTATACATGTTTACAATATTTGGAAGTGAGATCCGTGTCTGGACGCTAGGAGGCGACTTGGTGTACACTTTATCGGGACACACATCATTCGTCTACAGCTTGTCAGTCCTTCCTGATGGGAACATAGTTTCCGGGGGTGAGGACCGTACAGTTCGCGTCTGGAAAGGTAAGTGCGTGATGATTTGTCGCTTTCTGCTCTCGCTCATAGCATGTATTCTTCCCTGTGTCTCAGATGGAGAATTATCCCAGACCATTGTACACCCTGCCATCTCAGTATGGGCTGTCTCTACTATGCCCAATGGCGATATTGTCAGTGGCTGTAGCGATGGGGTTGTACGGGTGTTTAGTGCATCTGAAGAACGCTGGGCCTCCGAGAACGATCTGAAGGAATATGATGCCCAGGTTGCCAGTCAGGCTCTACCCGCCCAGCAAGTAGGAGATGTGAAGAAAAGTGACCTTCCAGGTTCTGAAGCTCTAAATACACCAGGTATGTTTTCACAGTCGTATTCTATTTCCTTCCTACACTCATACTGTCAAAGGGAAAAAATCAGGGGAGGTGAAGATGATTAAAAACGGAGATGTCGTGGAAGCCTACCAGGTATGTGTATATTCTATTTTACATGAAGGCTGCTCAAATAAGTGATCATCAGTGGGATAGCGCTAGCTTTTTATGGCAAAAGATAGGAGATGTCGTCGACGCTGTCGGTCAAGGACGGAAGCAGCTATACCAGGGCAAAGAATACGACTATGTCTTCGACGTCGATATCCAGGATGGTGTACCACCATTGAAGCTTCCCTATAACGTTACAGGTAAGCATTATCTCCGCTAACTCGTGATCATGCACCTCACTGACACGTCCCTGGTAGAAAATCCGTATAGCGCCGCGCAACGTTTCTTACAGAGCAACGATCTCCCGTTGACTTACTTGGACGAGGTTGTCAAGTTCATCGAAAGAAATACCGCAGGCGTCAATATCGGTACTGGTGGGGAAGACTATGTCGATCCGTTCACAGGTTCCTATTCCTCATGTTATTATTCACGTGATGCTAAGTCATTCTTTAGGTGCTTCACGTTATCGAAGCTCAGCGAGCTCCGTCCCCACCACCGCTCCATCAGAATATGCAGACCCTTTCACTGGAGCGTCTCGTTATAGAGCAGCTCCCCAGGCAAGCTTGCCGCAACCACCATCTTCCGGCTACATGGATCCTTTCACCGGTGCTTCTCGATATTCTGGAATCCCGCAACCCTCGGTGCCGCCTGCCGTCCCTAAAATTCTGCCAGTGGTATGGTCTTCCTCTCTCGAATAAACAATCTTTAATTCACATTAAATTAGGCGAAACTGGCGAATTTCAAACAAGCCAATGTATCCGCTATGCAAGGAAAGCTTTTCCAGTTCGATGAGGCCCTTCGCCACGAAATTGTGAGTGCATATATGTCCTACATGAAGAACCATTGTAACCTCTATCAGTCTACTTCTTCGTTTGCGATGTATCCAGATGAAATCACTGCAATCGATGAAGCCTTTAGTTACTTAACACAAGTAACATCCTCGCCTCCGCGACGTCCTTCAAGTACCCTAACTTCCACCCATGTGGAAGCCATCATCCAAATACTTGATCGATGGCCACCCTCTCAACGCTTCCCAGGTACTGTTTGCCATCTTTGGTGTCCTATTTGAGCGCATGACTAATTCTCTCTGTGCTAGTCATCGATTTGAGCCGCCTCTTAATCGGTTTCTGCCCAGATGTGTTCAATGACTCCAACCTTAAAGTTCGCTTCTTCGAAGCATTATTCAAGGCTGCGGAGTGGACTTCTCCATGGACGCTCCCGCTGTCAAAACCAAGAGAAACTAACATATTGCTGCTCCTGCGGACCTTAGGCAACGCCTTTCAAGAAGGAACCCCAATTGATGGTGCCTGGGTAGGCCAGGTAAGATACGGCTATTTTTACGCCTTTCTACTCCAATGTATTTTGTTGCTTACATTTTCCTTGGCAGGTGTTCGAGGCCTTGAGCCAGATGCCGTACACCGCATTGAATAAGACGCAGCGTGTGGCTTTAGCCACGGTGTTATTTAAGTGAGTCATTTTTATTATTTATTTTGAATGGTATTTCTCATCTACTGTAGTGTATCATGCATTACACTCCGCTCCCCGCTAGATGCTACACGCCGCAACCAGCATCTCACGCTTATCCTTCGGGTATGTGATGGCGTCACCTTATCCTAATGATAATCCTGATAGAAGAAACCAGGTGTTGGAATCTGAAACTACGGACTCCGAGGCAGTGTACCGTGCGCTTGTCGGGCTTGGCAACATAGTGCGTATTGAACAACTGAGTATAAATCCCGATACTGATGTAAAACAACTAGGTTCATGGGATCAAGAGCAGTAGTATTATACTAGACGATGCTCAGATCGGTGAGGTATCCCAATGTATGCGCGCACTCCCGACCACTTTCCCAGAAGATCGTGTCAGAACAGTTACTACGGAGATCGTGGCTCTTCTGTGAAAGGATTTTTCTGTGCTGGATTGATTCTAATGAAATTAGACGTTTATTTTTGTGAATCTAGGGATTACAACAGACTTCTATAGTTGTCTTGTTGGGGCAGCATGGGCAGAACGGACAATTACCTCGTGTATCCAATACTCCACATTTTTGTATAACGTATGCGATGATAGACTGCGTCGTTGGAGGCATTCTAAATGTACACACACTTACAATTGTCCCTCGAAGGTACAGTTCCCACAAAAATGCACAGTGCACTGATATTATCGTAGAGTGATTGAGTTTGAGATGACATCGCTCTGAAAGTAATGTAGGTACTTCAAACAATTCGAGGACTATCAGTGCGAGGCCTCAACACTCTGGAACAATCCAGGGAATTTGAAATTGAAAACATAAAAGAAGGCTGCACTTCAGTTAGTGAATGGCTGGAATTAGTTATTCCTACATGAGCTTCCAAGGCATGCAAAAATGACTGAGAATCTGTACAGTGCAGATATAGGGAATGTCCAAGAAATGTCACAATAAATAGTCACGTAGTTTCGGAGTGACTGTGGAAATTTATTTACGCTTATTTATTCCAGAAGCTCTTGCAATAACCAGCTTACCTTGCTGTAAGTTGCGGTGGAACACCTTTTCTTCGTTATATTCGTTCACAATGCAGGACGGCCGCGCTCCCAGGTATTTTTCATTATATCATAATGTCCATAAAAGGTACTCACGCGAGAACTAGGATCAAGAATCGGGCACCTGCTGCGATTCAGGTATGTCAAAGCCAAAGATGAACCCTGTTCGATCAACTGACGACTGACTGTTTCTCCTCGTAGATCACAGCGGAGCAGCTTCTGCGGGAGGTATGCTATCTATATAATGTATATATAAGTGAATTCAGTGGTTTACTTTCCTTTATTTTATAGGCACAAGAGCGACAGGAGTCTGCATTCCGTGCGCCTAAGCAAAGGGTTGAAGATTTTGAGGAGCTTAATGAGTACCGAGGAAGGAAGCGAAAGGAGTTTGAGGAGCGTATACGAAGAACGAGGGGGAGCATGTGCGTATTCACTTCAGCTTACCTTACGTCTACAATACTTACACGTCTCTTCAGAAAAGAATGGTTGCAGTATGCCAACTGGGAGGTACGTAATTATCTTCTATCATCTCTCCACACCCACATCCTCAGCCGTTTCCCAGGCATCTCAAAATGAATTCGCCCGCTCCCGTTCCGTCTTCGAGCGCGCGCTCGACGTCGACCCGCGCTCCATCCAGCTTTGGCTTTCCTACACCGAAATGGAGCTCAAATCCCGCAACGTACAGCACGCGCGCAACCTCTTCGACCGTGCAGTCACCCTCCTCCCACGCGTCGATCAGCTATGGTATAAGTACGTCTACCTGGAGGAGCTGCTGCAGAACGTTCCAGGGGCACGACAAGTCTTCGAGCGCTGGATGCAGTGGGAGCCGGATGACAAGGCGTGGCAGGCGTACATCAAGCTCGAGGAGCGGTATCAAGAGCTTGACCGTGCGAGTGCGATTTATGAGAGATGGGTTGGGGTCAGGCCTGAGCCGCGGGTGTGGGTGAAGTGGGGCAAGTTCGAAGAGGACCGCGGACGCTTGGACAAGGCGCGCGAAGTGTTCCAGACGGCACTGGAGTTCTATGGAGACGAGGAGGAGCAGGTGGAGAAGGCGCAGGCGGTGTTCAGCGCTTTTGCGAAGATGGAGACTAGGCAGAAGGAGTATGAGCGTGCGCGTGTGATATATAAGGTGGGTGCGTTAGCACTCTCCATCTAGTCCATAACTACTCAAACTGAATCCCCTTTTAGTTCGCCCTCTCTCGCATTCCGCGGTCAAAATCCGCAGGCCTGTACGCCTCCTACACGAAGTTTGAAAAGCAGCATGGGACGCGCAATACCCTCGAAAGCACTGTTCTCGGCAAGCGGCGCATCCAATACGAAGAGGAGGTGTCACATGACGGACGGAATTATGATATTTGGTTTGACTACGCGCGCCTCGAAGAGGGCGCATACCGTGATCTGAAGGACGAGGGTGCCACGCCTGCGGAGGTCGAGGCAGCAGCAGGGAAGGTCCGGGAAGTATACGAACGTGCCGTGGCGCAGGTTCCACCTGGGAGAGAAAAACGCCATTGGAGGCGTTATATATTCTTGTGGCTAGACTATGCCCTATTCGAGGAGATTGAAACGAAGGTACGTCGTTTCTGACTTTCTTTGACTTGCGATACCCATATCCCATTTTAGGATTATACACGCTCACGAGAGATCTACAAGACTGGTCTCCAGCTGGTACCACACAAGCAATTCACGTTCGCGAAGTTGTGGTTGATGTATGCCCGATTCGAAATCAGGCGCCTGGATCTGCCTGCTGCGAGGAAGATTTTAGGCACTGCGATTGGGATGTGTCCGAAGGAAGCCTTGTTCAAGGGGTACATCGAGCTGGAGATTGAGGTATGCCTGCTGACCTTTTGCGTTCAAACTTGCATGGTTACTAACTGCTGTGCTACCAGCTACGTGAGTTCGATCGTGCTCGAACATTATACGAAAAATACCTGGAGGTATGTGTATCTTTATCTATCCTTCCCAATACATCAGCTCACGCTCTCCAATCCAGTTTGACCCCGCCAACTCCCCCGCCTGGATTAAATTCGCCGAGCTCGAGGCCCAGTTGCAAGACTTTGCGCGCACGCGTGCCATCTTTGAGCTCGGTGTATCCCAGTCCCCGCTCTCTATGCCCGAGCTGCTCTGGAAGGCCTACATTGATTTCGAGATCGAGGAGGGCGAACGCGAGACCGCGCGCGCACTGTATGAGCGACTCATCGCGCTCAGTGGGCATGTGAAGGTGTGGATCTCGTACGCGATGTTTGAGGCGGAGCCTATACCCATTCCGAGGGCGGAACGCGAGGAAGAGGAGGAAGAGGAAGAAGACGAGGAGGAGAAGGAGAAGAAGATGGTACTTGGCGACCCAGCTGTTGCGAGGTCTGTATTCGAGAGAGGCTATAAGGATCTCAAGAATAAGGGACTGAAGAGCGAGGTACGTTTTATTTGCTAATGCCGATACTGTTGACCATTCTGACAAGTGGTTTAGCGTGTTGCCCTACTGGAGGTATGGAAGACCTTCGAAGAAAACTATGGTGGCGCCGACGACGTGGCCAAGGTACAGGGCATGATGCCCATAGTCAGCAAACGGCGGCATGTAGACCAGGAGACTGGTCAGACAGTGGAAGGCACGTCTAATACAACCTGCTCTTCACACATGGGACTAACACCCTCTTTCACTTAGACTGGGATTTGGTGTTCGCAGACGACGAACGAGAAGCCAACCCGACCTCATTCAAGTTCTTGCAAATGGCGCATGCGTGGAAACAGTCTCAGGGCGAAAACGCCGCGAATGGAGGCAGCGCATCCAGTGTGCTCGCTGGATTCGCCGCTGCGTCTTCAGCCAGTAATCAGAAGAAAGATGAAGATGCGTCTAGCGATGTGGCGAGCTCTCATGGAGGCGATGAGTCTGATGAGTAATGGTATTACCACGTGTTGGAGGTTAGCATGTATGACCACGGGGTTGTATATTTATTTGTTATATCTGCTGAATTCAGTCGCGTTTCGTCGCTCTGTCGCAGTTTGCGTCCTGTGCAATTGTCGATCTCCATAAAGAATTACTCGGCACACGGACAGAGGACAGGGAAAGAGAAGGTGGAGTTGCAAATCACCTTGCTTGTCAAAGTCCCCTATGTTTTTTTAAGCTGTGTGCGCCCTAATGTGCCGAATGTCAAGACGACCAAATATGATAGTGGTGGGCTAAGTACCGTTATGTGATTAGCCGAGGAATCAGGGCATTAGGCAAAAATATATTAAGAAGTCTTGCAGCAAGCAATGGACCTTCACATAATAGCTGACGTTTCAAACATTTCAGCTAAATGCAAATAGGAGACCGCGCCAGAAATCCTGATAGCGAGCCTCAAACCGGCAAAGCCTCAACAGACATCTCATGTAGGAAAAAGCGGACTGCGCTGGAGCTAACCAGGACAAAGCCCTACCTTGCAGTTTTGAACTAAACTTGGTAGTTAGGACGCGCGGCACCACGCAGAGGCGTGCAAGACGGAATTTTTGGAGTGGTCTCCCATTTTGCATTTAGCTGCCAAGGTGAATGAAAATTTTTATCACTTTTGGCAGTATTTACTCGATCCTTGGTCGGACCAAGCAAGATCCCAGTCGACGCAAGGCGACATAGTTGGTTCACTGCAGTGAGCTGACTTAGACTTGGCAATTCAGACTATTTTATTTCTTGAAGTCACGCGCTTTCCAAGCAGGTGTACAGACGCGATAAAAATAGGGTTAACGTTGTTCATTGCAGAAACGGTCACGATACACATCCGCAGTGCGCACAGCAACCTCTGTCTATTCGCCGACGTATGCCGGTATTGCGATGACTGTCAAAGCGAGAATCTATATCATCCGGCACGGAGAGACCGAAGCAAACAAGAACCACATTATCCAAGGCCAGCTGGACACAGCCTTGAATGACACTGGTGTAAACCAAGCCCGCCTTGTAGCCAAGGCTCTGGAAACGATCCCATTTGACCTGGCTTTCAGCAGTGATCTTGGTAGAGCAACAACAGTAGGTAATTTCTGCTGCTGTAATCGAGAATACAACTGAGGTGCCTTAGACCGCAGAAGCTATACTTGTGTATCATCCGGAAGTCCAACTTCATAAACAATATGCGCTGCGGGAAAGGGTGGGTCCGGGTAACCCAGTGTCAGTGACAAACGAAGTAACTCGAATCTGCATAGTACATGGGGATGCTCCAAGGCAACATCATAACCCCCGGAGCAAGAATAGCGGCTTCAACGGACAATAGCCCAGAGTCTGGAACTGACTTCGCTGCTAGGGCTGTGTCGTGGTGGAAAAGGACAGTGATTGGACAGATAACGTCGATGCCTCCCAGAGAAGAGCCATACCACATCTTGGTCACGACACACGGGGGCTTCATCGGAACGCTGGTGAGGACCCTAATACAAAGCCGGAAAGCGCGATGCGCAGAGGGCGTCACGATATCAAAATGCTTCAATTCGTCAGTGACCATCATAGAAGTTGGAGAGAACCGGAGAGGAGTGATTGTGCAATACGGAGACGTGTCTCATCTGGAGGAGAAGGCGCTGGAGTCGAATGCCGACGAGATCGACAGTAGGTAGATAATAACTTGACAAGAAGGTTTTCTTTCGCGATTTCAAGTCGCAGGTTCACAGCCATGACAAAATGTGGAGTAAGGTGTAAAACCTACCCGGCGACCCTGCATAACTGATGACGCGACGCACGTGCCTGCAATCGCGCCAAGCGAAATCTAGCACCGCCTTTCCGCTCCTGAATTCGCACTAACCTCCTCGTCCCTTGTATACAAGGTCTCATTCGGACCCCACATAATTCTTCTCCCTCCACGCTCCTTAAATCCATCCAGCCACCATGTCCTCTGAACGGGCTCCTCTTCTGCCCCATTCACATTCTGCTAATGGTGCCAATGGCATAGTGGACGAGCAACCTCATCAACAGCTGAATCTCTTCCAGAAGTTTGCTGTTCTGGTGAAAGCCGAAGGGGAACCATCCTGGCTCGCGTCCTATAAATTCTTTATATTCGGCACATACTTCAATATTCTTTTGATTTTCGTGCCATTAAGCGCATTGGCGCACCATCTAGACTGGGATGCTGCTCTACGTTTTTCATTCAGCTTCCTCGCAATAGTCCCTTTGGCAAAGGTGAGCCTATTCAGTGGCCACTATCATATGCAATATAAGCTCATATTATTCTAGCTCCTGGGAGAAGCTACTGAGCAAATGTCGGCTAAACTTGGGCAGACTCTTGCTGGTCTCCTTAATGCATCCTTTGGCAATGCAGTAGAAATTATCGTTGGAATTGCCGCCCTCCTTCAAGGTAAGTAGATTCTCGTTTACGTTATGAGGTTTTCGTTCATGTTTTTATTTCCTAGATGAAATTCGTATCGTACAAACTTCCGTTAGAATCCGTTTTTTTCGATCATCTTGTTTATTCTAACTAAACTGCAGATGCTTGGCTCCATTCTCTCCAATATTCTGCTAGTCCTGGGGTGCTCTTTCCTTGCAGGTGTGATATCAATGTGTTTATAGCTACCATTTATCTGACTTTGAGAACAGCTGGAATCAAGCAGAAAGAAAGTCTCTTCCAACAAACCGCCGCGCAGGCGTAAGTTCAGTTGATATACCATTTCCTACATATCCACTCATGCTACTCCCTTCAGTTCAAGCTCCGTACGCTTCGTTCTTCTCAGAGCTGTGCTTATTTTTTTATTAACGCCGTTCCTCAGCTGATGACCTTGGCGTGCATCAGTGCGTAAACTGTGTGGCAATCATCACACAGATATGTATCTAACTTGGCCTCTTGGAACTCCCACAGCTTTGGTTATACCAGCTGCTTATCACAGCACGCAAGCAAACCAGGGATTAGGTGGCGATGATGGGACGCATTCGATTTTGTCGGCACTGAATACAGGCTTAGATCCCGAAGGCGAACGTGGCTTGTTGATTATCTCAAGAGGCACCTCCATCTTGCTTCTCGTTGTCTACTGCGCATACCTCTTCTTCCAGGTGAGTTGTGGGTTTTACAGTTCTCTTTGAAAAAGGGCTAACATTGGTAACATAGTTGAAATCACACACAGAGTTGTTCCAAGAGGTTGGAAAAGATGACGAGGAGGAGCCGGCAAAGATGAACGTCCTTTCTGCAGCTGTGGCGTAGGTGTTAATTGACCGAATGACATGAATGTAAGGGTCTAACATCGTACAATCCAGACTCCTGGGAGTTACTGTTATTACATCATTCTGTGCCGATTACCGTGTGTTTCTCTTCTATTATATTATCTACGGGTTATTAACAACAGTTTTAGTAGTGGCTTCTATCGAAGAAACCGCGGAACGCTATCACATTCCCAAAACCTTCATCGGTCTCATCCTACTCCCCATTGTGGTGTGTTTCTTTTCAGTCTAGCATCATTCCCTTTTCTCACTCTCTTATAGGCAAATGCCGCTGAGCATGTCACTTCGGTATGGATGGCTATGAAGGATAAGATGGAGTTGACGATTGGAATTTGCGTTGGAAGCTCTATTGTAAGTGTTTGTGACCTAAATCTCAGCCAGAAACTCACGAAAGCTTGCAATATAGCAAATCTCTTCCTTTGTTATTCCTCTCCTGGTCATCGTCGGCTGGATGTGAGTTGTATTGCGCTAGTCCAAGCGCGCTAAATGTGACTTCTTCGACAGTTCCGGTCATGAACTCACACTATTCTTCGCTAACTTCGAGGTATGGTGCCCGCGAAGACAAGTCTTATGCGATTGATGTTGAATTTTTGATTGCAGACCATTATCCTCTTTGTCTCCGTACTACTGGTCAACACCCTTATACAGTACGTTGTTATAGTTGTGGACCATTGAATTATACTAACACAGTAACAGGGATGGCAAGTCCAACTATATGGAAGGGCTTATGTACGTATTCGATGCCTTATCCAACAGCTCTTGTCTAATGGTGCTCCGCATATACTAGGTTGCTTTCACTGTATCTTGTTATCGCTCTCGCATGTAAGTTCTTTTATCTTCTCACCTAAATGTTTGACCAATTCTTTTTCAGTCTGGGTATCATAAAATAGTGAACTACTCTCCTTATTTTCTTGAAGCGCTACCTTTTCTGATACGCAGTTCTCCACATACCTGAGTCTCTCACCTTCCTTGAATTAAGAAGCTATCATATTAGTATAAAATACTGCTCGATTATGTGTTACAGAATTTGCAACATTGCAGATTACGGGTAGCAGAATTTACAAGACAGATGGTTTCAAGAACGAAGTCCCTACAGCCTCTGGGCTCTGGCCTTCTCGTCCAGAATCGACTTGAAATCAGTACAGTTATCCACCATCAGATGTTACATAATTACTCACTGTTGCATTCACGGTTTGATTTCGTTCTCATTCCACCGGAAATCAATGTAACAGTTCAATTCTTTTTGGTACCTAGACTTGGAAGCATTATGCGTATGTATATGTATCTTTTTAAAATGCTCACTCTCTCCGAATCACGGAATTTCCTTGACACTGGTGGAAATTTTGTAAATTTTGTTCCTGAGACAAATATTAAAAATTTCCTAAATGCTGATAGATTCAATCTATAGGCCAAGCAAGATATGAATCCTTCCTGCACGTTCACTGTGCTTTATTTAGGACAAGAACTTCCATAATATCTGCAAGGTTCCAAGTGCTATGTATTGTTTCCTATTATTTTCTCAGATTTTGTCATTGCAAGCAAATCTTTCATAAATAAGATGCTGAATATTTATGTTAATATTTAATAGAATTATATTCTGTAGAATAGAATGCAATAAAAATTGAAAAAGCTGGTAGAGAGCAGCTTAATCGGTGTTGTAAGTTCGTAACAGTGAATGAAATGGACACACCATAAATAATACTGAATATAAAAACTATTATCTCATACATGTGACAGATAAAAGTTATTCTGGATAGAGATGACATGTAGCTTTCAGGTGCAGCAAATTTCAAGTCGGTAGCTAGAGTAGTTGTGAAGAACGTAGTCAGATCATGATTTGTTGTCACATCTGATGGTAGATAACTGTATTGTTTGGCTTTGAGGGTGCTACCAAATACAAGAAACAATACATGTGATGTAACCATCTTTATCATGAACGCGTGATGTTAAGCGCTGGTTCGATTAAACTTGAACTTCAGCATCTTAAGACTCCAGCTCCTACTATTGGCAACCTTATTGTCAAGCCTCAAAGCCGTCCTACCTGCAACTTCAGCTTCAACAGGCAAACCGTTGAACTACACGCGACTCTAAGCACCCAATTCGGGCAGCGCAGGAACTAAATGCCTCGGGCTAATTCTCCTGAGGAGGATGCCTTCAAGCCTGCGACGCTGTTTGTGGATCCCGAATTCGGGTTTCCAATCGGCTTCTTCATCCACAAGAGTATAAAAAATAGTTTCAAGATAGCCAATCTTACAAGGGATATAGAGGTACGGCTTCTTCCCCTTAAGTTCTCAAATATATATTACTTAGTTTACCCTCTCACAGAACCATGGAGGAACAGTGCTCGAATCCCACACTGGTGCTGACACAATTCTTGTCGATACCATGTACGAGCAGCGAGATATTCTTCAGCGATCGTATGACGTGGATCCCGATCCTAGTCTGCGGAATATTTATGTTGAATTGGAGACTTTCGTATCCAACTGCATTAAGCACCAGAGGTTCCAACATCGAGACAGGGAGAGAAAAGGGATGGGCGGCCGGTTAGGTTACAGGTCAGCATCACTTATTGCTTACACGCACAATATGTTTACACCGTCACAGGGTAGAATTCACAGCTGAAGATGACGAGCGACTGTGTCAGTACCTTGCTACAACAGTTCCTATAAAAGGCTCTGGTGGTCGTAGAGGGAATGAAATCTATAAAGACCTTGTGGAATTTGTGCGTATCTCCCGTTCATCATTGCACATGGGTTCTCATTTGCTCCAAAGCCCGAAGTTAGACCCGACGACTACGAATGGGTAAAGCGACATACCTGGGAATCATGGCGAAATCGTTACAACAAGAATGTCCTTAGGTTCGACCGAAGGATCAAAGAGATTGCGGCTCTGGTGAACCTGACTGATAAACAACTCTACCATCGAGACCGGAGGCTAGGTAAGGGGGGACGAAGTCATGTTGGGAACCGGAGACAGGGGACACAACAACGAGGCCCTGAGGAGGAGGAGGAGGAGGAGGAGGAAGAGGAGGAGGAGGAAGGAGAGGACAAGGACATGGACGAGGAGGAAGTGGAGGAAGTGGAGGTGGTGAACAATCTCGTTAACCAGGAACGTCGAACAACCGATCTGCAACACAAACGCAGACGGCAAGGAGACAGACGACATTCTCTTCCTGCAGCACCTCCGCCTAAACGACAGCGAACTACGAGACATTCTGAGCCAAACCCCGCCGACGATGACGATGGAATCGATATTTCTATGGATAACCGTGGACTATCCAGCGAGGAGCGCACTCCTTCCCCTACTCTAGTCAATACTCTACGATCCGAGCCGCAGAGAAATTCTACTGCAGCACTGCAGCTTCCTACTCAGGCAACCCCTATAATAATCCCTCCTGTCTCCTCTGGATCTAGAAATCCTACCGCCCGTTCTGGTGGCCCGAATCTCACGAATTCATCGAATAGCAAAGCCAAGGAAGTCATTGAGCTGAATGACGAC